>DVZK01000707.1:0-11080 GCA_018236665.1 Calephelis perditalis | reverse complement strand
TCACAATGAAATAATATACTATTAGGTTATTAAATTGAATTATATTTGATGTTGCGAAAGTAGTACCACGAATAAGGCCTACTTTAAGTCATAATGAGTTTAAAATCAACATAGGACATTTAAAAAAGTGAAATACATTTAGTATGAAAAACGAATCACCTTAATATCAAGTAGATTGCAAAATTATAAAAAGGTTCTTATATCTCTCGTACTCGTAGGTTATTTGTCTCTGCAAATAAGTTTCGTTCTCCGTAAAGGTTTTCGTAAATTCAATGTCAGCATAATAAAGTCAAAACAATTTTATTGCTACACATGTCTGCGTAGCTTACGTTTGTAACTTAACTATTAACAATTTATGAAATCACAAGGATTGATGTGAAAATTGTAACTAGTAGTATTTATTTACTTTATAAAATTTCTAAGGAAACACACATTGTACGCATTGATATTTTTAATTGACATTCGAATTTATCTTGTTACATTGCTAGCATATTGCACTGATTTTTATTATTTTATACTTGACTTATTTGTCTTTTTCTTTAAATCAATTATTAAGAATCGATTCTTCATTATGTATGGTTTTTTTCTACTACTGACTATCTAAGTAATTTTAACATTTAAACATTTGGTAAAATTATTACGAGCTATTTTATTTTAATTTTAAATGAGATTTGAGCTTTATTTTAATTGAGATAGTATATATCTATATCGTATCGTTTACAAAAGAATCATTCAATTTATCATTCGAATACATTCATCGTTGCCCATGTCTATTAATTCTATATAACATCTAAAGTTCTATGCACAGCTTCTATGTATTGTGATATTTATCTGTGCACACAGATTTCAATTTATAATATTTTTTGTGAATTTAATGTGTTATAAGGGCGAATTTGAAACAGTTTATAGTGTTAAACGTACCGTAATTAAGTAATGGATAGGTGAAACTAATAACATTCAATTAAATGTGATGTTTGTTTACATGATTGGACTTGTAAGAAAAACGAAGTGTAGACAATATTATATTTAATCTTATTACTCTCTGAGTAGCATTACCCGCGACTTCTTTTCAATCACGTGTACCTTATCATAGGAATAATATCTGTCTACAGTCACAATAATGTTTGTAATATAAAGTTACAACAAAAGCTTTGGTTGTATATATACTTCACGCCAAAAGTATCATCACGCCTGCGGTTCTTTGCGAGGTTTATTTTTATACAAGAGGAGGCAAACGAGCAAGTGGGTCACCTCATGGAAAGTGATCACTGCTGCCCACAGACATCCGCCGCCGCCGCCGTCTTCGGAATCAATTGTAGATCGCCACGCATCAAAATGATAGGCATGATACCTTAAACTCTGACGCGATGTCCAAAGGTGAAACTCAGCGGCAGGAATCTAACCAAATAACTCCTCTTCAGAGCATAACACTGAGTGACCCAACATTTCTGCGCTACGCCAAAGAATCAAGCCGACCGGCAATTGATGATCGACAATTTGAGATGCTCTACGTTGAATGAGAGTTGAGAACAGTACTCCATGTGAGGCCGGATTTGCTGTAAAGTTGTGAGCGCTGATTCGGCTTAAAGCTGACGGCTATTTTGGCCTTCTCCTCCTGATGACCACGAAATTGAACATTACTCAAATATCAACACCGAGTATGTCAATGCAGCCTGTAGCAGGTAGACAGAATAACCTGAATGTCTAAAAAAATTCAGATTTAAAAAGATGATTCATAGAATGGGGAAAAATTGCCGTTTTATAGGATCTATAGGACACGGTTATCTTTTACCATAAAGAGTGGTGTGTGCTCCATAAAAGAATTTAAGTTGAATGGTTTTTGAATTGTATATACATATTATTTTAATTAAACTTAATTTAATGCCATAATCTTGAGAAAAAGCAAGAACAAGTTGTGCCTTGCACAAGTAGAACATATTATTTTGTGAGCGTGTAAACTTAACAAAGGTTTACGTGTGAAACAAGTCTACGGTAGTTGAAAAAAAAAATAATGTGTAAGGGTTCTTATTCGCAATTGTAGATGTTTATAATAAGTTGAGTTAGCTGAAAGCGCAATATGTTACGGTATAAAGTTGGATTTAATTTCCCGCCGACTTTGGGCACTAGTCGATATCACACAACATGGGTGGGCACTCCACCCGGAGAATCGTGAAATAACACAGACTAAAACATCTCTCTCGGCCTATAATCAGCTTTCCAATGTCGAGCTGAGCAGACGATTGCGAAGTACCCAGCGAAGTAGGCCGTAGAAACCCATTGTGGCGTTGTGTAACGTGTGAGGTGTGTACGGTAGGCGCGCGAGGAGCAGCTGGTGGCGCGGCTGGTGGACGTGGTCCGCCAGCGGGACCGGCTCGTGCAGCAGCTCGACGTCGAGCGCCGCCGCGAGCGACAGGAGGACCGCGCCATCGCCGCCTCCATCGCCGGCGCCAGGGGTTCGTACGCACACACACACACCCACACGCACGCACGCACAATGTATACCCATACACACCTTACACACACGCACGTTGATCTGCTTTTATTTACTCTATTCGTGTTTGATTTTTGCCGTTTAGTAATATTCGGTTTATACAATAGAGAAATCTTTGTTTTTTTTTATAATATTGGAAGAGAATCAAGCAGATGGATTTCCTGATGGTAAGAAGTTCACGCCGCCTAAAGTCACCAATGGTGGTAATGGTGCGTTGCCAACCTGAGGCCGGGAGTTTAGACCACGAACAAAATTAAGTTTGCCGGCTACCTTATCCTCCGAACCGAAACACATCAACGTCAAGCACTGACGTTATGGCGGCAGGAACAGGTAAGGCGGTTGCATCAATCCGAGCGAGTCACTGTGTAACTCTTCCACCTAGTCTAATATCACGGTGTTAGTGACAGTAAGCCTATGCTCGCATTTTACGAGCTGCCTGGCAGGAAGTCAGATTGTCTGTTCTGCAAAGCAGCCCGCACTAGAACGAGCTATTTTATTGCTCCAAGCTCCATTTTGAAATATCTCTCTGTACTTCTGTGGCACAGAGGGAAAAAATCCAAATTTATAACTAGTGCCAAAATAAAGATATAATTTATATTATTTACAGCACAGAGACACAGCGATTCTTCGATGAAATCTGCAGAATCGACAACACCAGTAAAGAAAAATAAGGTAAAAGATAAAGTTAAAAAACAATTCAAAAAAGCGAAACATACCTTGATCCCCAAGAAAAAAGATGAAGAAAAACCGGAAAAAGAGAAAGATAAAAAGTCGAAATAACTCATATATAAATAATATTAACAAAACATTTATTTTCGTTAAAAACAGAAACGATTTACGCAAAATTTTATATTTACATGTTATAATATCTTTCGTAAATAGTTTCTATTTTTTAATTTAAAAAAAATGTATTCAAAAATACTGTGCGTTTCCAATGACGATGCTGCAAAGTGTTGGGTTATTAAAATATTGTTTTTTCTTGAACAATTGTTTAAAAAATATAGAAAACTTCGCCATCGCTTAGACGTGTTACCTAACAAAACTGACAAACCCTGGTGCCAGGAAATGTTATCCTCGCACTCTAATGTGTATCAGAATATTTTTATACCTTTCCCAAATCGTGTTCGACAAAGGAAGGCGTACAATATTTTTACCTGCTATGTAAAATAAAACTTTTATAATTTCTATGTAAATTTGTAATTTTATTAGTAATTTGTATTTTCTTAAAAATTCAGAGATACACAACGTGTCCCAAAATTTAACGATAAGCGGGCACCGAAGGTTGGAACTGCTCAAGAAAAAAAAACTAAATTTTTTTGAAATTACAAATAAAAAACTGAAATTCTTCGAAAAGCAACTCTTTATAGTTGCAGTTTTAAACAAGACAGAAAGTTCAGCGCTTCCTAGTTGAACCGATACTATTAAGCCTCCCACACCGTCTATTCCCAGTTTCTCCAGAATACTTTACCCCGATCGGGGTAAACTGGGAACTGGGACTGATTTTATAATGTATTTGATTGTATTTTCATACATGAGTTTGTATTGATTTGTATGATTATTAATTTTATAAAACTATAGTTAAATGGTATTGAACAATCTTTATGTAACAATAATTGATATATTGTTATTATGTTTGGTACAAGTTATGATTTTTAATTTATAATCAAAGGAAGATTCACTATTTCGAATCATTCCTGTAAAACACTCATTGTTTATTTCATTAATACCAATAGGTAAGCAGCGCGATTTTAGTTCGCAAAATGAATTTAAAAATTAAATAATATACCGGGGGAAGGTGGGACCACTTTGTTCTCAGTTTCTTCCCTTTATGAATTTGGGGGAAATAACGATGAAAATTCCCAGTTACAGAAAGTTTGAGGGAAACTGGGAATAAACCTCCCACATCCACAAAAAATATATTTTTTGTAATCAACGCTACGTTATTTACTTCAATTAATGTTTGATATTTAACTTATGAACTCTAATACTTAAAAAGACTGAAGCATTCCACTAAGAAACGTGTAAGTGTAAAAATATCCGTTGAATAATGTTTTATGAAGTGAACAATTTATTATCAAGTCAAAGACTTGTAAATGTAAGAAAAACAATTAATATTTTTATTTAAAATACTTATATACAAATATTGTTATTTGCGATGGTAGCGTATACGCCCCAGAGCAGCCGGTCGCGTTCGAGTTAGTTACGAGGACTACCAACATTTCCTAATGTTACTTAAATCCGTCTTAATCTATACCTAACTTGTAAAATGCTATTTATGTCATAGCGTGACAATCATTTACATGAAATAATGTTAAGTTAGAATTATCCTATCACTTAGTTTAATATTCAGAGTACACAGTCGAGTTATAGGATTCAAGGTTTTTGTTACCGTTAGTGTCATTCGCCTGCGAAGACTACATGAGATTAAGATGGTCTGCACAAAGTTTGTTGTATCGTAAAAACACAAGTGACCGAAATGCAAACAATATTGCTTATCTCGGACAGCGTTTAAATATTTAAACTTGTGTCCAACTAATAGACTAATGAATTGTGCCACCTATCACCGATTTTTTTGCCATTGTTCTTAATGGACAACATCAATTTCACTTAAAATTTACATTTGGCAGGGTTACATTTATTACGATGTACCAGCTTTGATGTGATAGTACATTGCTACGATATTAACGCTAAGCCCGTCATTCGTAACCAAAAACATCAACAAACATTTATTTATTACAATATTGGCATTATTACCTTTTTTTGCTACAAGTATTTCTCTTTTTAAGAAATTAAATGGCAGGCAGTAGTTCAGAAAAAAATATATCAATGCTTGCGCAACGTAAGTCGTATCGAACTGAATCATTTTGGTCAAATTTGTTCAATGGTCAATACAAACAATTCACTCACAAGTTTTGACGAGAATTCCCGAAAATAGATTGCGAGTAACAGGCCGCCATACGATTATGACAATACCAAATGATTTTACAATGGGCCCACTCTACTTTTTTTACGTGAGGAAATTCCATATGGATACCTTTGTGTCACGGGGATACCACAAAAGTTATGCCTCACATAGTCCACTCCTTTGCCAGGTACCGGGACCCCTCCCCCAGGTACCGAGACCCCTCCCCGGACACTGAGCCCCCGTCGCGGCAACACTTAGACCCGTAGGAAAGCGCTTTACTTTTTTTTTACGTTTGGAAATTCTTATGGATACCTGCTAGTTTCGGGGAAGTGGCGGGTTATGGCGGACTCCTACCGACTAAAACCACACGGTGTCCTCCCCTTCGCCTGGTACCAGGGCTGTGAGGACTCTTTCGCACACTTCCACTCCGCCGGCGGCGCTGGATCTCGCAATCCTCATCAGGCAGCTCCACTCAACAGGGGGCCGCATATCGTCACTAGTGGTGCACCGAGGGAGACACGGCGTGCACCAGTTCAGGGTCCCAGAGGTGACAGGTACTCTCGTACCTTCACGAGAGCGTGGGCAAGATAAGAAGCCCCTCTCCTCTTCCGCGGGTTCCCTGTATATTTTTTATACTCTATCAGAGTATTTTTAGTTTAATGTATTATTTTATTTATGCTTAAATTATATTATATTCCTTTTTCTTTAGTTTTGTTACGTACACTGTTGCTGTGTTCCTACCTTTAATTTTATTATGTAATTCTTCAATTTCCTGTATTTCTTGGTTTCCTAACAGAGTTTGGTTTGAGCGATAAGACCGCCATTTTTAATTTTTGTTGTAAAATTTTGATTTTTGTGTCTTGTATGTTTGTAACTGGGTGGATCAACTATTTTCAGTATAGAATCAACTATTGTGTGAAAAAATAAAATGTCATAGTTTAATGAATTTGAGACGTAATATTTATTATTTAATGGTTATATTTTATAGATTAATAAACGGCATCGCACTTTTGAGAGTATATAAATTTTTATTAAACAAAGTTTGAGTCCTCACTAGTAAAACTGTCCCCTGGGTAACACATATAAATGTCGAAAAAAACAAGATAAAATAGTTTAAAAATGTGTTTATACTCTTAAATATCTTTTATAGAATTATAAGAACACAGCAAAAATCACCAAAATAGTCTTAATTATAAAATATGGATACATATTGTGTCTCTTGGGTCACAGTGTAACAAATCAGAATCGATTATCTATCTATTTTGTTTTTCGGGCTAATATTAAATCAATTATTAATGCAGGCTATATTGACGTGTAATGTATTAAACTAATCTAAAATCCTAATAAGAATTTCTCAAATTTTAAGGCTTAAGTTAAAGACTTAATGGTCGTAAAATATTGGGACAGTCATGTTACTCAGGAGACAAATCTGTGACTCAAGAGACATTGAAATAGTAACTGAGCATGCAATTTTGAGATTTATGCTTGTACTAATCGTAACATAATAAAAAAACTAATGGAAAATAATTATCAAGCCTTAAAGATAGCATTCAGTCTAAAAATAATCACAAAATTCTTCCTAGGAACTGAATAATTAGCATCGGAATGAGCTTCAATTTTACCTTAATAATAAAATAAAAATGGCTTCTAACTTGTCAAATCAAACATAAAGTACGTACCTATCTAATCTTTAGCATCAGAAAAATCAAATAACAGTAAGTATCACTTTTCATAAACCTCTACATTATTTTTAAATACATAATACTGTTGGCCTCGTTTAGATATAATTGACGGATTGGAGAGTCGTTCTATAATATCTGTGTAGTCAATGTCAGCAATATCACTTTTTTCCAGTCGAAATATGTTTCTTTTCTTCATTGAACGTAAAAATGTGACCCTAATCTCACCATCTTCGTGCAAATCATCGACTACGCAAGCATATTTAAAAAACTTGCCTTTTGTTGCATGAACGTTAACTACCATAAAATCACCCTTCTGGACGCTACAGTTTTCTTTATCAGCTGAAATATTTTGTCCTGAAGTACTCGGTTGGTTCTCATCGTCAGATGTTTCAGGTGTCCTATAAATATTTCGGTACCACGTCTCGTTGCGAGGCTTACTTAAATCCAATAACTCAATTTCTTTTAGTGGAGATTTTGGCCGAGAGTCTTTGTACTTACTCAATGGTAAGTCGTCGTCAAAATTGAGAGTATCATCAATGAGTTCCGGTCTTGGTAAAGTACTCTGGTTGAATCTATTTTCTTCATCATGAGATATCAACTCTGGGATATTTTCATGTTTGTCAGCATTCTTGTCACCGTCTGTGTCTAATTCTGCGGTCGTTTTTTCAGCCATACGTAGAAAGGGAATATATCCTTTAGGAGACAGACATTCACAAAAGCCTCTGTTGCAAAAACAGCTCAAGTGTCTGTGTTTAAGTTCTCCTCTACTGGTGCTGAATATTTGGTGGACGTCCTTTGTACCAGGTAGGGTCTGAATTGTTGGTATTTGTTTAGAAATGTCTTCTATATTGTTGGATGAAATAAAGTGAAGTTTTACTTTGCTTAAGTCCTTCAGGGCTGTATAAAATTTATTTGCACATGAAATATCTTCACCTCTGGCTACTAGGTCATCAGCAGTTCTTTTAAGATAGCCTCCAATACCATCTGCTGGCCCCTTGCCATGCCCAGCTTCGAAAAATGACCAGGTCATCGCTTCAAACCCATAATCAAATAATACCGTTGATGCGAGATAAAAATTTTGCTTTTGACGGTACTGACTAAATGGTCCATCGGAGAAAAAATGTATCACAGAAATATCAGGATATAAGTTTTTGATGTCCTTAAGGACTGGATCAAGATGAGCCCATATAGCTGCAGGTTGGTGGTTGGTATTTGGTGACACAGTGCAGAACGATTCAACTTTTTTACCAACGTCTGTGTGAACATATACTACGACAGTATGCAGTGATACCTGTAATCTGGACCCACCAAAGTGATGTGCTTGAATCTCCTCATGGTGTTTACAACTGTAATTTTCACTAAAATCAGCAACTACTACTGCTTCTGTTTTTTTTAAATCATCGAGGGCTTGTCTAAAATTTAAAAATTGATTTTTTATGTTATACACATGTTTCTTCAATATTTTTAGCTCCTTATTGAATGCATCCAACATATCTTCAACCCTTCCCTCTTTATCCTGTTTTACGTTTTTAAATGATTTTATTGTCCTTCCATCCTTTTCATAAGTCTCTTGTACTCTTGTCCATTCTTTCCATTGTATTTTTTCTCTTTTTTTATCTATATTACTCTGAATTTTTAAGTTGCAACATTTATTACAATTCCCATACATACAGTCTTGTTCCTTTGGATTGCATACAGTAACAGCAATCAAATCACTCATATTTTCGGTATTTATAATTCCTTTGTTTCTTAAGGCTGTTGCCTTATAAGTTGGATTGGTGTGTGTTTTGCACAAACACATTTCACGTCCACTCACAGAAGGTTTCACAACATAAAATGGCTTCTTCTTTGTAAAATAGTAGTAAGAGCATTTAACTTCCGGATTTTCTTCCTTGAATGCTTTGTAAAGATTCTTCATTGTGTCTAAAAGGAATCTCTTCTGTTTTTTTTGTTCATGCCTTGTAATGGTTTCCTTCTTTCCAGCTGTTGGTCGCGAAACATCCTCCCTTTGAAAAAAGGTTTCGATTTTCTTCTCCAAATTAGGGACATCGGCGTTAACCTTTAAAGTTACCTTCAGCGGTGTTGTTATTCCCAAAGATTCAGTAATCATTTCTCTTTTTTCAGTTCCTTCAAAATTTACAAATATATTTTTTAGAAATTTCTTATCTTTGTGTTTCTTTATTGTTTGATATTTTTCTTTGATTGCATTAGATAGTTTTTTGTATTTGGTCGTATCATCAGATTGTCTATTCTCTTTTTTATTATCTTGTGTTTCTTTATTGGCCCTATTAAAACGTTTTTTGTATTTCTCATATTTCTTTCTTACGTTTATAATCTCTTGTTTTAATCTTAAATTTTCTCTGTATAGTTTTGATCTCTCTCTTCTTACTTTAGTTTTTCCTTTGTTGTTTGAATCAGTGGACCTTTGAGGAGTATTAATACCAGCATCATGTAGGTTTTCTTCAATTATCGTAGGAGAACTTGGTGGTGTCATGTCAACTTGTAAATTATTCAGTTGATTTTTGTTTTTTCTTAAATTTTTCTTTCTGAGTTTCCAAATTGTTCGGGCATTATGCCTTTCTTTAGGGGTTAATTCTGCCACAAGTCTCTTTTTTGCATGATAATTATCTCGTTTTTTTCTTTTATACTCTTCATACTTTGTTTGGTTATGCTTTAGTTTTTCTTTATACCGTCTCTGTCGTTCTGCGGCAGATAGTGGCATGTTTCTTGAATTCTGTAAAAAATGCTTAATTATTAATCTTACTAATATCACAAATGCAAAAGTTTGTGAGGATGTATCCATGTATGTTTGTGTATTTGTTACTCTTTTACGCAAAAACTACTGAATGGAATTAATTGAACTTTACAGTTATACAGGACCTATGTTATACATCAGAATATGGGATATTATTTTATACTGAATCCTACATTTACCACGCGCATAAACCGCACTGTAGGCGCAAGGCGCTATTAGGTTCTAAATATCTGTATTTCAATAGGTCAGCTTTAACCACATAACACACCAACTTTAACCGGAATAGTGAAGGTAAGAATGAACTGATAAAGTGTTAGGTATGAAAGTAACTTTTGTTTTTATGCAGCAAAATGTGCAGTGAACATTATAAATATATTTAATACTTGACAAATAACTGTAGTTCTGTTTTATAGCTACGAAAGATAAAAATGTCTCTTGGGTCACTGAAACTGTCTCTCGGGTCACGACTTTCGTGACTCAGTGGACCCGTGACCCAGGAGAATTTACAACAATTTTTGCAATAAATAGTTATAAAATGTTAAAAAATTAAACAGAAAAATGTAAAATAGGTATTTTAGACCTTAGTTCTTATTAATATAATATAGTTTATAGTAAAATATACTTACTTTGTGCGAAAATCCGTTGTTACCCAGCAGACACTCAATATAAACACGTCACCTCTCTCGAAGTCACGGGCGAAATGACCGAGCCGCGGGAACGACACATGAGTGGTGAACACGATCATACGATGTTCAGATCTGTCTCCTATTGGTCAACCTTTTGATCTGCTGTCTCGCTCGCACTCGTAAGCGATTTATGAGTGTGACCCAGTGGACGTGTGGATTTCGGTTGTATTAGGGACAGATATTGTAATTGTGATATTAATATCATGAATTGAAGTTACGTACTCCTACATAAAGATAAGAAATAAATTATTATTTTAGTAGATTATCATGGTTAAAGTCAAGTATGTTCTAAGGAAAAATAATAACATTTTCTCTTAGTACTGCACCTCATACGCCTGTGGGACAGTCTAATTTTGTACATGGAAACACTAAATCATCCACTGGGTCACGACGTTTTGATGTGTAAAAATGTAATTTGAACTAAACAATAAGGTCTAAATATTGATTTAATATCTGATTATCCAATAATACCAGTATTAAATACTAGATCGTTATAGTTTATTTTTCTTAAATATAAACTTGTCAAGGACACGTACTGATAGAAAAAAGTTGATTCACCCA
>DVZK01000706.1:0-11084 GCA_018236665.1 Calephelis perditalis | reverse complement strand
ACATATCTCTTTTAAAAAGTAAGGTGGTAGTGGTGCGCTGCCTACTTGCTGGATGAGTTCGGGATCCGCCTTTCTAGTTAACCTGTTCTCCAGATCGGAGTAATATTGTGCTACCAGGCCAGGATTGTGGTCAAAGGATTAGGATTAGAAGAAGATGTCGAGTCATTATCACTGTATTAGTGAAAAATAAACCTGTGCTGGCCTTTTATGAGCTGCTTGGTAATAGTAGTAATTAAACAGACAATCACCATTATAGTTTTCATCCCGGTTGTTTCTCATATTTAAATACGCTTGCTTTGGGATTATATGTGTTATATACAAGCAAAGGCAGCAACATCGAGTACAGGGTGATACTGGATGTTGCTGCCTTGTTTTTTGCTTTTATATGATTCATAAGAATTGGTGTAATTTGTTAATATTTTTAGTCTTGATACTTAGATCGTGGCCGCGATGGGTCCGATAAAAATTTATCAAACTCATGAATATCCCCTAAGTGTATCTTACAAAATGAGTGAGTGATACGCGGTGATTTAATTTAAAATCATGTAACCGTTAGTGTAGAAAACCGGTTTTATGTTATATTAACCGAATTTGTGTCAAATTTAATTGTAAGGCTAAATGTGTGTCCCAATGTGTAAAATAATACGGAAATTGTCATAACAATACAATTATTAAATTTTGTGTTCAAGAATAAAATAGTTTATTTCAGATTATTTTGATCACTTGAGTTAGCATTGAAAGCTTGTTATTTAGTGTTGATATTTAATAACTAGAAAAGATTTGGTTATATTTGAAGAGAGCCCAACAAAAAAAAAATATTTTACAGAATCTGGAGCACTTATATTTTAAATCTTATTACTTTACAATTAGACTTATTAGGCGAATTCTGTGGTGTGCATACCGTTTCAATGATTTCCATTTAAAAAGATCATAATTGCTGCAGGATAATTAGCAAATTATTATTCAAATTAATTACTAATACTACAGTCCCCAGTGAAGAAAAATATATTCTTAGATAAGTAATATTATGTAAGGTCATTATGCATTTCACATTATACATATTATACAAAAATTATAGGTACAGAAAGAAGCCTGTGTCTTTTTTCTAAGCCTAATTTATTTCTATGCTAAAATTTATTAAAATGTGCAGTGGTATAGTCATTTATAAAAAGATAAGTTATTCAAATCGTCATACTTCGTACTAGATCACTTTGGATGACTTCCTGGAGATTTAAGTGTTCGTAACGAACATCTTATATATAAAATTCTCGTGTCACGATGTTCGTACCCGTACTCCTCAGAAATGGTTTGACCGATTCTCATGAGATTTTATGAGCATATTGAGTAGGCCTGAGAATCGGTCAACATCTATTTTTCGTACTCCTAAGTGATAAGGGTTTTTTTACTAAATTACCCTAATTTTTTTTACTAAAAGCATACTCAAATATAGCAGAACAACGTTTGCCGGGTCAGCTAGTGTTCATATAAATATAAACACTTATCAACTTTTTTCTATGTATCACAAATATATTGTAATTGTAGACGAGATTACGAAGCTCTACAAGGAGATATGAACCGCATACAGCAAGAGAACGAAGCGGCTAAGGAGGAAGTGAAAGAGGTCCTTCAGGCTTTGGAAGAGCTCGCCGTCAATTATGACCAGAAATCACAGGAAGTTGACAGCAAGAGCCGCGAGTGTGACCAGCTCTCTGAAGATTTACAGACAAAACAGGTTAGTTGTTTGGGTTAGATTATTTTATCACTCAGCTATATAAAATATGATATGATAGATACTGCTATTGCATTCTATGTCACAAAAAAGGTACAGGTGATCAAATTGGATATTATAATTGGTAGACCCATTTAGGGTGTACGAATATTAAAGTGGAACGATCCAGATTTTATGCACTTCAAAATTGATATTTAGTAGTAGTAGTAATACTTCAAAGTGTAATAACATTTTTAGGCGACAATTATTTTCTTTTATCTAATAATTTATTATAAATTTTTATAAGCGTTACATACTGCTCAAAACTGTGTATTTTTAGTTTGGTATTGACATCTCTAAACTATTACAGGATAGGTAGTCATTATTATATATTAATAAACTTGAGTTATTATGGGGACTGATAAGTATCATGTCGTGTCAGCTTTGAAACTATATTGCCATTTGCCTTAAAAAATCTTTAAGATGGATAAAAAATAAAAAGGCGTCATTTATTAAAAAAAAGCCACTTTATTTTATGTTATACTGGCGGCCCGCCTCGGCTTCGCATGGTCATGAAATATACATATAAACCTTCCTCTTCAATCACTTGAACTATTAAGAAAACTGCATCAAAATCCGTTGCGTAGTTTTAAAGATTTAAGCATACAAAGGGACATAAGGACAGAGGAAGTGACATTGTTTTGTACTATGTAGTAAAGATGACGAACAAGTACACTGCTCTCCCCATGGCGAGAGATAGAGGCATGTACACACCATAAATGTTGTACGTGCGCAATTGTCTTTTAGCAGAAGTGCAAAGCCAATTGTGCAAGTCTTCCGATGATGGTAAGAAACAATTGCAGAAAAGAACCATAGATGTTACTTGTCCTTGGCTGTCTTAGGATCGGGATCTTTGGCCGCCAGCGGAACTATAGTAGCCATCGTATTATAACACGGAACACGACGAGCTTTGATGATTATGACGGAGTATGTATTTATACATTACATTTATTTATTACAATTTTTAAGTGTTGTTATTTGTATCTTTTAACAGAGTGCTTTGGCAACTGCTACTGCGGAACTTCAGCAACTGCGTGATCTCTCCGCTCACCAAAGGAAACGCATCGCCGAACTTCTCACAAACCTTCTTAGAGATTTGGCGGAGATCGGAGCGGCTGTGGGTGGTTCAGAGCTAGACTTCAAGCTGAACGTGGACACTGTTGGTAAACTCGAGGAGGAATTCACAGTAGCTCGTTTGCACATTAGCAAAATGAAGAGCGAAGTGAAAAACATTGTACAACGCTGCCATTCCCTTGAAACAGCCAACATTGATGCTAACCAGAAGGTCAGTGCTTAATTATCGCTGATTACATCTAATTTATGTCTGTTGCACAAATCTCTTTAAATGTTTTACTTCTATGTGTAAGATTCCAAAACTATGCCAAAAATGTTATGCAATTAGTTAATAATTATTGATATTTATATATTTTTTTAACATCAATTACCTTGAGTTTTTTTCTAAGCATAAATATGACAAGGGATGAAATATGAAAAAAAAAAATGAAAATAATAAATCTTTTTTAAATTGATTTTTGGTAGAGATTAAAGCTAGGAATACGGGTCACCAACATGTGTTAGTTAACTCAGACAATATTGCTAATTTTTCTGTTTACCTTGGCAATAAACTAAGTTAAAAAAAATGGTTAATATAATATTGATTTTTCTTTTTCGTGGAAATTGATATATTTTGCGATGACAAATGAATGAAAACTCCGTATCTAATAAATTGAATGATATTTAGTAGCTATCTGACTTTCTATCTAACTAAAACGTGAAGATAGTTTGTTAAATCAACCAACTTCCGTGATAGAACATAATAATTTTATTTTACTAAGGTCATTAGTTAGTCTAACTTTTATTTCGAATTTCTTTTAATTATTTCGACAGAAACACATTCACATACACACATGTCTTCAAGCAAAATATTTTACGGGGTATGCAGATATTATCGAGTGACAAATGTCACGATTTTTGCACACCTGCTTGGCTCCCTGTTACATACATACAAATATGTCTTTTTCGGTGACTTTTAATATTACCCTTAGATAAAATCAAGGCGTTTGATTATAGAATGCCAACCGAATTCGATATTAATTTATTTAAAAGGATGCAATTCCAACTTTCCAACCACTGAAAAATAAATAGAAACCGTGAGTCCAAATAGGACTACCTGAAATTTCTAAATGATATTGTATGGTGTTTTGTATTAAATTCAATGTGTATTAATTTAGATTGAGGAATACGAACGGTCACTCGGCGAGTGCCGGCTGCTGATCTCCCAACACGAAGCGCGCTGTGCTTCGCTCGCGGAGTCCATGCGGGAGGCTGAGAACAAGAAGCGGCAGCTGGAGGAGGCCGCCGATGCTTTGAGGGAGGAGTGTGCTCGGTTGCAGGTATTTTATTTTATTTTTAACTAAATTAGGAGTTTGTGTAAGTTTATTAGTTATTTTATCCTTGGAGTGGGTCAACCTAGATGAAGGTGTTTGGTATGTTAGATGTCTGATGATGATGATATTTTTGAAACATTCATTTGTCAGGTGGTAGGTAGCCAAAGATTCGAACAGGCGGTGTTTTTATGTTACGAAGGCAAAATTTGCTGGATTTTTTTGAGTCAATGAAGCTAGTTCTTCAAATTGAATTAAATAATATGTAGGGGGCACAAGTTGTAGTTGCAGAAACAGGTACTATGGTATTTAGATGAAATGGAGGTCATAATTGAATTTGGATGCTATGTAAAGTATGTAATGTGATGTGTGTTGGTGTGTGCAGGCGGCGGAGCGCGTGCAGCTGGCGGCGGCGGAGCAGCGGGCGGACACGCAGGTGCGGGCCGCGCTGGAGGCTCAGCTCGAGCAGCTCCGCGCCTCGCACGCCACGCAGCTCGCCGCGCTACGGGACGAGCTGGCCGCGCTGCAGCGACACCACCAGGACCTCAAGGAGTCAGTACCGCACATCCACACACACCGCGCGCGCGCGTTCACTACCAAACTCGTTTTGACTGCAGAAATAGAAAAAACACATCCGAACTAGTTTTCACGCCATAATTTATTCGTCATCTTATAACATAGCAAAAAAGTTAAGTATCTTCACCCACATATCCCCGAAGAGGTATACAGAAACGCAACCGTAGTAAGACACTAACACCCGTATTCAAGAAGCTTAATGGGTGAGTAATGAAAAAATGCGCGAAATACGACATTTAGCTATGCGTTTCTTACGTCAAGCCTTCCAATTCATAAACAATACTTGAACTAATATTGAACTAAGTATTGTCGTACATCGCGCGGCGTTTTTTTACTACTTAGCCAAGTATGCTTCTTGAATAGGGGTGTAAATCATACAATGTGATAGGCCTATCGCCAACCGGGCACATATCCAATACCGGGTAACATTTTTTTAATTAGAAAATTAGAAAATCCACAGTTACTTTTTATTGCTCGACCCGACAATAAAAACAACCACCAACAAAAACAAAGAAAAACAGCCTACAACGGCAGTTTTATGACATATAATTGAAACAAATACTATTATAAAAGCTTGTATTGTTTTTTTACCACATACATTTTGAATAACGCGCTTTGAACATAAACGTTTGTCCACAGCACGTACCAGGAGCTGACGCTGGCCCGACAGCAGTTGCAGGACGACTACGAGAAGCTCAAGCGCGAGGAAGCCGACAAGTCCGCCAAGCTCAAGGAACTCATGTTAGTGTCTCGCTCCCCACGCCGAAACCTTGACAAGGCCGACAAGGAGGCGGCCAACCAGCAAATGCTGCTCAAAGACGACGACTTCCGCGACTTCATATTGTCGCCGAAAAGAGAAAAAATAGCATTCCAATACGACGACGGCCTAGAAAAAGCCTTGGCCAGGGAGGAAAAGTCGCTCTCGGCAATCCCCAAGCCCCCCCGCCACTCCTGCAACATCCACCCCTTGCAGCTGCATCTGCTCATCTCGGTCACCATGATCCTCCTCACACACCGCTACCCGCAGATCGTTGTTTTAGTTTAAATTGTTGGCTTCTATTCTGTGATACTCGTGGATCTCTACCCGAACGCCTACTTCGTCAAATCGAGTGCTATTGCTTCGCTCTCGCTACTGATGCCACTGCTGACCAGAACTTGTGGCCTCGAAGCGAGATCGAAATACGGCACAAAAGACTTTGTTTGTTCCGAAGTGGCTATTTATTTATTTGCAGTGCCTTTAATTCAGTGTAGTGAGATGAGATCCACGATTTATTTCGTAATCCATTAACGCTTTCGTTCTTACTGCAACTATCTTGTATAAATGAAAGTGGCAATAATATTGAATAGTATTTGAGTATTTATATAGGAAAGTTGTAAGCGTGACATCTTAGAGTTATACGTATTTTTTTACACTTTGAATGCTTCGCTTCCAACTTTGTCGTGATGCTAGTCGATTATTTAATGTACTAAGTATATAGCCTCTATATCGTACACTAGTGGACACATATATTGAGCTATGTGCAATATTTATTCATACGTTAAGTGTAGCAGTAATAGCTTACGTAGTGCCCACATTAAACTTCAGGACTCTACTTGAAAATTTGAGTACGATCAATTACGTTATTGCATTTTGAAAGTAAAAACTTATAAGCGAAAGTAAAAATAATTTATTTTTTTTCATCATAAGAACTGCCAACAATACATTCCAAATATTTCCATGAATCAAACTTAATGCAGTAGCAGTTAGAGGCAATAACATGGGTTATGTGCAAGCAAAACGTACAATATTAGGTGAAACGCAATTTGTATATGAGAATACATAAATGGGAGTGAAATTGAACAAATTTAAACCAGTGTACATTTAATTTGACTACGTACTTTAAAGTGCGAAAATTAAGTTAATTGCAAATACTAATTGATTTGCCTTAGTTCGACACATTTTAATCGATATAACTAAAATTAAAAATCGCGATTAATTATGAAATTACACGTACGCCTTTCGAATAATAATCGTGTCATATTCCATCAAACAAGAACTTTAATTTATTTTTATTGAAGCATAAAGCTAAAACATTATCACATCTTTTCGAAGTGTTCACTGCTTGGAAGATTTCTACTTTTCTATTCCCTTGTAGTATTATTATTGGGTGGCTACTTAATTTTCCCTAAATAAAAAAATCGTTTGAATTTAAATTTCGCTAATGGCCCGGTTTATATGTCCACAAGTATATTGTAATGTAAGCTCAGAATATTTAGAAAAACTAACAAATAGCATGTATATTTATAAATGTGGCATGACCATTTTAGTATTCTTTTTTTTTAATATTGGACGTAGATATTGTTAGAATACATTAGTTTTTGGTAACTTCTACTATTAGGTAACGTAGTGACTGTTTGTTGTTACTCCTGTAGATAAAACACTTGTTGAAACTATATAAATTTTCTATAATTGATAGGTTTAGTGTATCTTTTTTTGAAGACACTGCCTTGTTATATTTTCTAGTCAAATACGGATTAACGTTCAAAAATATTGACACAAGTTTGGTTTTAAAACTTTTGTTGCACAAAGGATTAGATTGGTATTTAAATTAAATTGCATGTTCTAAGATGTTTGAACAAGTTAACATTTCATAAAAATCGACCATAATCTTTTACTAATGTCCTTTTCGACAAAAGAAATTTGTTCAGATACTAATCTGTGACCCGCGTTTCAAATTTATTTCGCTCTCCCACCGAAACGTCTTCAGTTACGTATCCATTTTAAAGGCTGCTTATGGATTATCCATACATTTCGTCACTATTGTTCCAAGGACTTATGTCTGTGTTTAGCATTTAAAATTTTCAGTAAAAGTATTTGTTACTTTATCAATTCAGTAAATTTGATCTCTTTTTATTTAAATTAAGCAGAAAAGCAATATAACGTCAAACATGTTACAGATACATATGTGATTCCAGTAAAAATATATTTGTTTAATTTATTTCACAGCATTATATAGATATTTTGTTGTATGGAATGTACATTAGAAAAAAACATGTCTATTTTTTATGAAACGTTAAAAAGCAAATATTAATGGACAAATCATACGTGTTCATAGTAGTGTAAATACTTGTGTAAATAGGAATGTATAGAGAGTCAGCAAGTAAATATTTTTCTTAAAATATTTTTGTACAACATGTGACGACCATAATACGCGAATTTGGAAAGTGAGCCGTGGTTAATGTTAATGCATTTAAAATAGGGACAACTAGAACATATTAGAAAAGCCATTCCATTACACGCATTTGTTATTGTGCATTTATTTTTTAGTGAAGTAGCGCACGATCATATTATTCCATGGACATTTCTAGAGCATTTATTTTGTTCCTAGCCCATATCACTTCCTTAGATTGCACTCTAAATGCCGATGAGTGATTGCCTCAACTGTAGGTTGTGAACTTGTGCAAATCCACTATAGATTATCTTTCGAGTACAAAACACAAGCACCAAGTTCTGACCTGGTCGTGGCTCAGACTTTAATCTAGATGTTTTACCTGTTTCAGTATTATTTTTATGATATTTTAGATTAACAACACAAAAAGTAAAGTTTTGACGTGACGAACGTCGCCTTAATACTTTTTCTTCACTCTCCCGTAAACGGATTCACATTTTTATCGTTTACTGGAAAATCGTAAACTCAGATCGAGTTTACAAGTGATTTGAAGCTTTATTTTCTCGATTTATAAAAACGTGAAACTTGTTTTTAAAAATGAAAAAGCTTTGACTACACAATTTTGTGGTTTGGAGATTGAAGAAATAAGTGTTGAGACGGTGAGATGTTATTAGCATAAATGTAAGTGAATGTTCGTAGTGCAAGATCTTGTATTGCTTTTTATATTTTTATTTGTCATTTTATTCCGCACGTATCCCATTCATATTCATTTTGCCGGGAGTTGGCACACGATATTAGAGGCCGGAGCGGTGCAAGTAATATGGATGGGTGCGTGCTGGCAGATAGCTCAATCACGTTCCAGGTAAATTCACCTACAGTTATGTAATGTCGCTTTACTTTTGTGTGTTGGTTAAGAAACCCATACCACGTGACCCCTTCTTTATAGGATTTAATCTACCCTACCACCGTTTCCCATGTATTAATTCATATGAACGTATTTCAATTTTTTTTGCTCAGAAAAGTATAAAAAAATACTTAAATTGATGCTTTTGCGTTCCTAGAGTTGTAGTGAAAATTATAATATTCAAATGAAAAAAATGACAATTTTCCTAGAAGACATTACTTATATCACATAAATCTAACCTCTTTACTTTTGTGACAAAGCGTAGTATTTGAAACATTCACGGGTCACACAGTATGGATACATTCCCACATATAATTGGTGGTTAATCACAGTATAGACAGCAAAGCATCACATAAAAATCATTTTTATGAAAGACTTATTAGATTTACTAACAAATGCATTATTTAGTCCGAAGACGCAGGAATAAATTGGAAATGCAAGACATTTTGTCAACGTCTTGCTTCTTATGATTATGAGTAAAAGGAGTGTTCAGGGACCTGGATACTAGTATGAAAACAATTTTTTGAATGAACAAATATAAAAAGATCTTTTAAAAGTAACATCCTTACTTTATATACACTCTAACCTGCTCGTTAAGGAAAGTAGAAGTTGCATTACTGTCTGTATTGTGGTAATTAGGTCAAACAATAAAGATTCTGTTAAACATTATTAAATATAATATTTTCATATACAGCCAAAGCGTGGAGAGACGCGAGCAAGCCCGGGCAGATCTCAAGGGTTTGGAAGAAACTGTGGCTAAGGAGTTACAGACCTTGCACAATCTACGGAAACTATTCGTACAGGATCTTCAGGTATTTTAATCCTATATAAATTTTTCACATGTGCGATAATAAGAACCAAGAACAAATAGTATATTTAAAAAAACAAGACTGAATAGTCATGATCAATTTAAAAACATTTTAACATTATTTTTTTATGAAAACCTCATAATTTTCTTTTTTATAAATATAATATTCGTATATTTGACAATCAGGCCAGGATAAAGAAGTCGACGAACTCGGAAGAGGGAGCCGAGGAGGAGGGCGGATCGCTGGCGCAGAAGCAGAAGATCTCGTTCCTGGAGAACAACCTGGAGCAGCTGACGAAGGTGCACAAGCAGCTGGTGCGGGACAACGCGGACCTCCGCTGCGAGCTGCCCAAGCTCGAGAAGCGGCTGCGGGCCACCATGGAGCGGGTCAAGGCGCTCGAGACTGCGCTCAAGGTCATTGTTCACCTTTATTGTCCTCTTGTCCTCGGCACCCTGCCGTAGTTGGCAGACTGTCTCGGTTTACACCTGCCTAGCTTTCTCCACATACATTATTATTCTTAGATACAAAAACGCCGATTCGGACACTTGACCCTACTCTCGGATAACACCTGAACAATTTGGCCGACCTCGGTCAGCTCAGATACCTGCGTCCATCCGCATTCGCATTGTAACTCTGTTTTGTCAACCTTTCATCTGCTATAGATGAAGGAGTGGTTTATTTATTTGAAACAAATCAATATCATGACCGTTTTTTATTTCATATATCGTTTAATATATTATCAATGTTTCCCAATCACTAGTATGCATACTCCACAACTGCATTAAGATGTACGTATTATAATTTAAACTCCATCCACTTTAATTATATTTGTAATATAGGAAGTGTATGTAATTTAATAAACAGACATAAAGATTTAATTCAGTTGTGGACAACGAAAAGATGTGAATAT
Organism: Calephelis perditalis; assembly: GCA_018236665.1. NCBI lineage: Eukaryota > Metazoa > Arthropoda > Insecta > Lepidoptera > Riodinidae > Calephelis > Calephelis perditalis. Next base: position 584 of record DVZK01000706.1, on the reverse strand, counting down.
ATTTATGTAATTGTTCCGTTTATATGTAACAGGAGGCTAAAGAAGGAGCGATGCGTGATCGCAAGAGATACCAATTCGAAGTGGACAGGATCAAGGAAGCTGTACGGGCTAAAAATCTCGCACGAAGGGGAGTGCAGGCACAAATTGGTATGTTCATTTCAATCACTTGATAATATTGTAATAGACATAGGCACTTCATTCGTTGATACAAATAACTTTGTACCGTCTGTCGTTGAAGGATGATAACTGTTTGAATAGGGGAAAGTAGTGGTAATTGTCTTATTTTCCAAACAAGGGGGATAAGTCTATACCTTCCTAATATTCTATACAAACTAGATGTAAATCTTTGAATACATTTTCAATATTGAATACATTTTTGGAACTAACGTGCAAAGGACTCGCGTGATTTTTAACAGACTCTAGAACAGGGGTGGGCAAACTACGGCCTGCGGGCCGGTTTCGGCCCGTGAGCGATTATAATCCGGCCCGCCGAGGGTTTTTTTTAGAAAAAATATGAACTTCATTAAAAAAATAATAGTCGAAATGTTAAAAGACTATTGAAATTTGAACAATTAAGATACTGA
>DVZK01000705.1:0-11085 GCA_018236665.1 Calephelis perditalis | reverse complement strand
ACCATGATTTTGTTACTTAAATTAGGTTTAAATTTATTAAATATATATATATATATATATATATATTTAAATATATATTATTTTAAAAGTATATGTCTAATGAGTAAACTGCTGAGTGAACGCGGAATGAACAAATTACTGGAATACATTTCAAAGAATAAATTATTACAGAACAATCACGCTCACACACATGCTCGTAGTTGAGAGAAAGTTGAACTTTTTACAGTCCTTACCATATTTCATATGACAACCTATACAAAGTAGTTCCGCAACATCATTACTTGGCTTGGAAAAGGAGGAAGTTGATGTACAAAGATTACATGGACATTCCGTTGTTTACGACTTATATGTATTAGGTACTAGCTTTCCCGGTGAACTTCGTTCCACCCGTTTAGTTTGTATGGAACAAAGTATTATATTTTCCATTTTAACTGCAATTTTCCCGGTTTTTCTCTTCATAAGAACCTTCTTCTGACAATAACTAACACAACACAAAAATAATTAGTCAAATCGGTTCAGTCATTCGGAAGTTATGCTCTTACTAACATTTAGTAATTCATTTTTATATTTTAGGTATCTTATGCTATAAAGCTCCCCCGATGGTAAGAGATAACCGAGGCATATAGACACTATAGATGTTTTGGTGCATCGCTATCCAGTGACCGGGATATTAGGACCATTGCGCAAGTATACCGACTGCCCTACCCTCACCCGACGCACCTGTTACATCTATGCTGTCTATAGACCACAGTCAATAGACCTGTCACATAAATAAATGGATATAAATAGTATGTGTAACGGATATAAATGAATCATACTTGACTAATAGCTGACGACAATGTCAACAATTTAAAAAAATACAGAACCTTTTTTTACATATAGATACAGGTATACCTGTTTACTTGTTGTAACATGTATCGATAAGTTTTATTAAACACTACACGTGTTTTTGTTACATTAACTAAATAATAGCGTTTGTTTCTAGGCGACTGTTTATATTATCGTTTATGGTCTGCTATCTTACGATAAATAAATATCGATCTTTTGTGTCACGAGACCGCGCCGTGGCCGAAGTCTGATCGGTGCACCTGCCCTTTGTAAGGGCACCAACTGTTATCTCTATACATAATGTTATTTTGACTGTTCTTTGTTTTACCTACTCTATACTATCCTATTAATATTATAAATTGCGAAAGTATGTCTGTTTGTTTGTTTATTTATTTATTACTCCTCATGCGAAACTGCTGAACCGATTGTCATGAAATTTGTTACACATATAGAAGGTAACCTGGATTAACATATAAGACAGTTTATTATCCCGAATTCTTCATTGTGATATGTATAATAATTAAAATAACCAAGCGCGAGTCGGACTCGCTCATTAAGGATTCTGTAATGGGATCAACTATCCAAAGATATTCCGTATGTTATACTGTATGATGTTTTTTTAAATTTTGTATGATAAGCACAGAATACGTAAGCACGGAATAAAGAGGCTCTGATGTACGGATAGACGGACATGCCGAGGGTTATGTTTTACGCCATTTGTTTGCATAATCCTAAAATTGCTACATTTAAAGACGTGTATATTTTTTACTATTAAAACACAATTAACGTGGTTAAAAACTTTTGTCTGAGTATAAAAATATATAGCTCTTATTTTAAAATTTTAAAAATAATAAAAAATATATAATTGGTATGAAATAGATGTATCTTTTTGACCGACAGTCATTTCAACTTTGTACGGCACATGGTGAAAAAATGTTAAATTATTAAAATAATAAAATACCAATTTATACAAACAATATAGCGAATATAGTGCTTTGTGGTTTGGGCCTTATTGGTAAGGGTCCAGTAGTCAAACCATTGTACCATTATATCTATATATATATAAACCATTATTTCATGAAACATCATTCCGTTGTTAGTTTCTGAAGTGTGAGCACCAAAAATAACATTCTCACAACTTAAAAAAAACACAACCAAATTTACTTGTATGTAGCTCGTCCTGTAAGTGCTCCCCTCTGTATCAAATTTCTTATGCATTTAATTGTAAAATTGGTAACATTTTTAACCCTTAAATACGACCGGAAAGAGCGGATATTCAACATTACAAAAACGTTACGATAACAACAGGTGTTCGGTTCTTTAGCCCCGGCATCCGGCCGAGAGACTTTGTAAAGAATGTTATTCCTTTTGTAACATCTTATGAAATAAAAAAAACACTTTCCCTTTCAACTCGGCTCCTTCTCAGAATTAATATAATTGCTTGGGAAAATTTTATGTTTGCGCGGAGCCCGTGAAACAGCCGACATAATGGCTAATTAAGTTTTTATATTAAATTCCTGAATTCAAACATTTTGTTAATATGTTGTTTTTTTTTTTGAGAAATTTCGACATTGCAACGATGTAGTTATGAAGGTTTTAATTATACTTACTGAACATAAATTTTAATATTATAATTCGAAAGTGTGTTGCTTTTTGGTAATTTGTTGTTGATCCTTGTTTCTAAAAGTATGGGACTTGCATTTATTTTGCTGCTTGCTGCAGCTGGTTTTCTTGTTGAATGTATTGTAATTTAGTTGGTATTTCATTTGGATATTTAAGTAATAATTTACGTTGTGTTCAATGTCCATGTCCGTTGTTTAGTTTAGGAATTACGGTAGATACCTAAATTCAAAATAATTTCAATAATGCACTGTCTTAAAGCTTAAACGAAGACTTTTCGTCGAACACTAGTCACTAAACATGTCACAGCCGCGGAAAAGACCAAGAAATAATATGTAATTAAAAATATTTTTCGTTACTATAATCCTATTAATAAATAAATTTAAATAAACATAAATGCGATATAAATATAAACAAATGTGAAAGTTTGTGTGTTTGTTTGTTACTCAGTTACTCAATAACTGCTCAACCGATCTTTATAAAATTTGCACACACGTTCAGGGTGACGTAGACACACAGTTTTTGTCCCGAAAAATGGTTTCTGTGGAACCATTAATCACGCGGGCTTAGAGCTAGTTTGAATATAAAGTAAGCAATGAAAAAGTCGTTGTTAAAGGGTAGGTAGGTACCTAATTATTGTTGTGTATTCTAATCAACGTGCACGACACTTATCTCTATGGCGACAAATATCTTCGTAACGATATAAACTGGTTCAATACGTTCAGGAATGTCCACGAACCGGTGCTGACGACTAGATAACGATTAATTATTATTTATATGCTATAATAATTATTTGGATTTCGATGATAATGTTATGAAATGGGCGCGAAATGCATACATCGTTATGTCGTGACTCTTATCATGTTCACAAGTTGGGCAAGTTTAAATCGTATGTACGGATAGTCATTGTCGAACTTTAGCGTAGCCATCATAAAAATATTTTAATAAAACTGTTCACACTGGTGGGTCTAATATGACCGTGTAGAACTAACCGGGTTGAATTTATCGTCATTTTGATAAATAAATGTATTGAATGAAAATATTCATAATCGATCTCGTACATATCGTATACCTATCTGTACGATATTTTGTATATATAACAAACTTCGTTAATATTACGCCAGGCGTTTCGTCATTTCTTTGGTATTGTAAAAGATCGGAATTCTTGATACCAAGAAATACGTGGGTTCTATGGACGGTAAAGGTGGTATGTAGCCATTATGAGACAAGATTTTAAGCCTTACGGAAGCACCTACCTCTACTACCAACTATGTACTACCTCCTACTTTATTTATCCTCCTAAACACACATATTTCCGCAAATAAATAATTTTCTTTCTTTCTTTCTTTCTAAATAAATTGATGCAGTAGGAAAAGGTTAGATGGTAGGTACTGAAACGAGCGAGTTAAATGTGGATCCAGAAAGAGCATAACTATTGTTAATTAATAATAATATTTAATATAATGGTAGAGGGGTAGGTTGAGTTAATAAATCCCTTATTATAAATGTACAGAAGTTGTTCAATTTCTTTTGTTGTTGAAATTTAGGAATAGCGTAAGGTGCTTCTGAAATATTATAGAAATTTTACATACATACATTTTTATTTTACGTACGTACATATCTCCACACCAAGTCCCTTACGGGGTTGGCAGAGAGTATCGAGTGCCAAACCTCATGATCCTTGCAAACCTGCCTGGCTTCCTCCACGTTCTTAATCCTTTTCATATAAACATGCCAGTTTCCGAGACTCTTGATACCACCTACAGATAATACCCTAGCGATATAGTAATTTTGTTTTAAGGAACTAAATTATTATATTAATGCATTTCAGTCTAGACCCATCGGTGTGTTCTAGTTTAGAAGGCACTGCAGCCTACCTGGCTATGTTACGCAAAAGATTTACCGCTCCAATAATATCTTTGATTTTTGTAGTTGACTTTGAAGCACATTATTAGGAAATCTGTCTGTCTATTCTGAATGTTTGTGCCGGGCCTTATACAATTAAAAAAGTAGCTCAGGCTCACGGTTTAAATAGTACTTAGACTTAGGGTCGCTTGCACGTTCCTGGGTTTAATATTTAACTTTGGGTTAAATCTTTTGACTGGGATTAAATCTCTTTATATTTGACAGTTTAACTCGTAATTGAAGTAACCTAGGATCGTGCAAGTGGCCCTTAGAGTTGCTTGCCGGTTCCATAATTAATTATTTAACTCCGAGTTTTCGTCTAACATAGGCTTAAACCAATATAGTTTAACCCATTATTAAATTTAACCCCGGAATGTGTAAGCAGCCCTTAGTGATTTAGTAAGTAGTCGTTTCACCAACTTAATTTGTGAAAATATTTCACTGCTGTTTCGTATAATAAATGTACGGATGGTAGATATTTGCATTTAAAACATTCGAACCTCTTCTCATTAATTTAAATGCAATGCCAACTGTTTTAGCTGTTTACAGCATCTTCAAGTCTGTAAATGCTATTTTTAACTAATAGGGAATAGTGTATTTATGCAAACATCAACAATGAAGTTCTTCCTAATGCCGATTATGAATTTTGTTGAATTATTCCTCTGTGAGGTAACTGCATACATTATGACGTACATATGCAATTTGGAAACGTAAACTAGACGGAGATGCCCGCGGGAAAGTTTGCAGACATGTCCGCCGGACATCGCTACTATAGATCTGTGTTATATTTGTTTGTGTAGGACCATTGCAGGCAATCTAGTGAACTTGCCTGACTGTAGTAGAGACGTCAGACGGATATGTCTTCAGGCTTGCCTGTGAACATGTCAATCTAGTGAACTCCCCGCATCAACGAAGTGTCAAATGTTAGGTTGCACGGTTGCTTGCATCTTCGTAGGCTTATCGTCAATAACATCGTGACATCTGACTAGGTGAAAGAGTTTCGCAGCCACTCGCTCGGATTGGTATTCCTGATGTCATAACGTCAGCGCTTTCCGTTGATGGTTCCGGTTCTGTGGATAAGGTAGTCGGTGAACTTAGTTTTGCTCGGGTCCTAAAATCCCGGCTTCAGGTAACGCATCACTACCACCTTTGGTGTCTCTAGGCGGCGTGAATTTCTTACCATCAGAAAATCCTTCTGCTTGTTTGCCTTCCAATATCATAAAAAAACACAGAAGTTTATAATTTTTAGTAAACAAAGGGCGGCCTTATCGCCAAACAAAGCGAAGGATAAAATTTTGCTGAGCACCAACTATATTATATTAAACTCGTATTTTAAGCGCATTCTCAACACGATATTTGGGGAATAATTTTGATAATAGCCCAGAAATGGGTGCAATATAAATAAAAGAGAGCTCCAAAAGATGTTTTTGAATTTTTTATAGAAAATACAAACAGAATATTAGATACAAATAGGCATTAGTCGTTTAATATTATAAAATATATGTTATTGAATGTATTACACCGAAAAATAGTAAAATTCTTAAACTGACATACATTTTCCGAAACACCAATCAATATTAATCTACGATTTGTTTTTTCATAACCATATCCGTTTAACATGCCTAAACCGAACTAAGGAAAATAGTTTTTCGTTTCGGTTCGGTTAAGAAGCCTTAACCGAACTCATATTAAATTGTTGTTCGGTTCGGTTAAGAGATCTAGTCCGAACCCATATTAAAATGATAAACCGTAGTTTGAGTGGCGTTTAGTCAGACCTAAAAATACTTAACATAAGAATGCATTATATTTATATTGTTCATAAAGGTGTGGGCACCTTTAAGACTACAATTGGCTACTTAATCCAAATATTATATCTATCAACAATTTTTTTTTCTGTCAACTAAATTTTAAATTTAAATTATTAAAAAATGAAAAACTCCCCGCAGACTTAGGAAGAAGTACAACGAGAACACCCACCACTAGCCGAAAACCCTAATTCCCTTAATGTAATAGGTGGCAAGCGTATCGCCAAATTTGCACATATGTAATCCTGGTTAAAGTCAGATATTTTTAATAGAAAATTAAAAACACATTTTATTTTGGTTGCCCGACCTGGGGATCGAACCCGAGACTTCATTAAGTCAAATCCAACACCGGACCGAAATCAGTCGGTCATAAATGCGAAATCAGGGAGAGAAAATCCATCAAAATTATTTTTTTTCGACGACTAATCTAAATATTTTTACTAATCAGATAATATTTGATTCCAGCTAGCTGCACTCAATGACCGAATGAATCAAATGCTAGACACACTATATTCGTCACGTAAGTATCGTTTTGCTTACTCAGTATTCTTTCAAAGGACGGCGCATATAATGATAAGTAATACATTTGTTAATTATTGTTTTATATCAATTTGTGAGGAACCATCTTGGTCGGGTGTTAAAGGAGATACTGAGTTAGAATTATTGGTAAGATATTTTATATCTACACTTTTCCAATCGTAGCCTATTTCTTTTATTAATAAAAACTGTCTTTTTTTCTGAACGGAGACCATGAAAACATACCTAATACTGCTTTATGCGTTCATGGTCTCCGTTCAGAAATAAAAAAAAATATTGCCATGCTAATAAATGCCCCCTTGTAAAAGCAACTCTATGGCAGATATCATAAGACATTCTGTGATTGATGTTTTGATGTTGATATGTCATATGCCTTAAGGTCGTCTTCCTATTATAGCAAGTAATTACCATTATTGTTTTATAGGGCATATAAAAGCAGATATCTTAAGACTATGTTTGATTTATGTCTTAATGTATTACGTCCGTGTGTCTTAAGGTTGTCTTGTTATTACAGCAAGTAATATCTTCTATTTATTTTTTTTTGGTTTTATACATTCATGGTGTATTTCGTATTTACGCATTTCCCAGTGCATATTTACCGACATCGTTTTAGGAGACGTCACGTTTTTCGAGTATATAATTATATATAATTGTCTATGTTATACGTATGCTGCAGCCTAAACAGCTTTAAGGTATAAAAGTATAAAGTATCATTATAATCGTCTTGACAGAGTGATTCATAATAATTGTGTCTACTTAAACATAAAATAAATGCCAAATGCGAGTCGAACTCGTCCACGGTGTACCTTTTCGGTAGTAGCATTTTGATCAATTAAAAGTAGTAAATAACATTATACTGAATGTCTCTAAATACCACTATTTATTAATAATCATTTTTTATCAGCAAAATAAATTTGTACTCTACTGTCTTGATAAAACTGTGCTCGCGATTTTTTGAAAATGACACTTCCTCAGTCTTGCCCATTCACGTTGAAAGTTGTTATTGTAAAGTATTTAAGTAATTGTTATCTCTTTATAACTTTTTTAGATTTTTCACTCTCTTATTTTAAGTAAGAAGTACTCTTTACGTTTTAAAGTTGTCTATCTTTTTAACGATCACTTTCAATAGTAATAATAAATTACATTTTTTAATAAAACCTATAAGTAATGTTACTAAAAACTATCTAGATTACGTTAGCTTTTAAACAAAAAAAAACTCATCGAATTCGATCCACCCGTTCAAAAGTTATGACGCTGCAGACTGACAAAAACACACACACCACAAATTCATAGCATCATCTACGGGGAATTCTTTACTAACACCCTTATTTTTTAGTATGTACAAAAATTTCACAGAATGTCTGACTGCCTAACAATTTTTAACTGTATCATCATGAAAATAAAGGGGCTGTGATATCCGGACGGACAGGGCAAACTATTATGAATTCCGAAAACACGAGTTTTGATACATAAATTTATTCTTAATAACAAAAAATTCGTTATAAAAAAATATTATTTTGTCTTTTATTCTTATTTATTTACAGCTATCATATCAAAATTGCTGTCAAACACAAAGCCGAATCCATTACTGACTATTGAAAAAGAAGATCCGCCAGAGACTCCGTGCTACTCTACTCCTCCGCCTCCGCCTCCGCCTGCGCCTGCGCCTCCTGCGCAAAACTTTGTTTGTATACCCGTCGCCCCACAGACTGGAACATTACCTGTAGCACCAGTTGCTCCTACCTTGTATTATCCTCAACCTTCAATACCACAGCCAGCAGAACATACCTGCCCAAGCTATTCAAGTGCTTGGTCAAAATATGATAATGCATATTACAATAATCCTTATGCGCAATATCCTACACCCTACTCTCCAAATTCGTATCCGTATCCGTATCCATCGCCTTCGTATGAATACAGTTATCCCCCCAAGATGGATTATGCCCAACCTGTATATCCCTACAGTTCAGTATATTCTTCGCCCATTCCACAATATCCTGCACCATTTGCAGCCCCTTCAGCACCTTACTATCCACTTCCTCCATTTGTACCCGAAATGTGGTAAAATATGTGCACTTTTGATGTGAAGAGGGTGTGTTACATATACCTTATATAAGTAATTATACAGGGTGACATTTGAAGTAGGTACCAATCGAATTTTAAGAGACGGTCCAGAATCGACACTCTTCGATCTGTAAAGTAATTGACAATTAAAAAAAATACCTACGAATTATAATTTTGTCCGACGCAAAATACAAGACGCATGGATATAACGTAAACGAAGCACTCAATTGATGCCCTACTGCAATCGCTTGCGTAGGTTGCTTACGTCACAACTTGTAGTAGGTACGACATAGTGTGACAACAAGTAAAATATTTTTGAAGACTTTTTTAAATTATTTTTAAAGAACTAAATTTTAATATTTGGCAATAATATTTACAACGCACAACGATTTTAGCATTAACTTACTTTTTTTTAAGTTTGGTCGATCCTTCGAAAATAACCCTGTAGAAGTTAAATACTTAACACCTCCAGATAAATATATACTGCTATTATCCAGGAGGTAAGATCAAAGATGGCCCACCCACTCATCTATGCTCCGATTGCTCGATCTCTTTTCCATATTTTTACAAGGTACTTTGTCACCTTACCTCTTCACTCGCTAAGTCTATAGGAAATATTGTCAAATAAGCACTATTTTAAATTAATCTAGGTTAATATTTATTTTTGTGTTGCTAAATAATTGTTGGTGTTTCACTATCATTAAAATGTTTGTGTTTGATTGTTCTTTCATTACTTAAAAACGAACTAAGCCGACAGACGTTGTCCTATTATATACTCGTAAATCTTTTTTTACGTATGAACCTTCCCCTGGCAATATCTAACTCAACAAAAATAGTCAGCAAAATTGGCATTTATATATTATATTAATATGATTATAATATAAAATTTTATTATAAATTAAATCATGTCGATTGTTACAAGGTCCATTGTCTAGATATCTGTCGCAGTGTTACAATTCACAGACTTTTGAACGGCCAGAAGGTTTTCCACGTGTTACTCTGTTTCTGTGTAAATTCGACCATCTGTGTCCTCTCCCTAAAATGTAAGAGGCGAGCAAAGGTTACATGGGCCAATAGTAATAAGACTATCGTTATTAGAGTGCTGTGCAGTAACTTAGGATCCACTGCCGTTTCTATTCATGCCACCATAATGACAGTGCTCCGGTTGGGAGAGTTAAGTATCTGGCCGGTGTGCACTATACACAGTAATAATTTATGACATCTGTTCTGTCTATATAAGCCACAGTTATCTCTTCCTCCATCTTCTTATTATGTAGCTCGTTAATAAGTACTTTTTCTTTGTTTTATACTGGTAATATACTCTGTACCAACAGAGGGATTTATGTACCTAATTTTTGATGGACCTAACTTACATAAAATAGTATGTGCTAGAACCATTTGAATCAACTTATATCAATAGCTCAGTAAGTAATGGAACTGTTGCTAGTAAAACAAAGTAATAAAGAGATCAAGGCCTATGAAAATGATGAAAATGGTAATAGACTGTATACATGCTTCCTCCGTTTAAGCAATTCAGAAGAGGAAATATACACAGCAAGTAATAAATAACAACCTGCCAGTGTAGTATGAAACATCACAAAAATACAAATAATCTGCCACTTGAATATTAAAATTCAAACAAAAGTCACAGATGTCTTAGCTTTAAACAAATAAAATGGATATGGGTTATCGATCGAGTGTTTATTGATAAAGAGGCTAACTTTAAGGACAGGCTATGTCATCCACGTGTAGCATGTTATCGCATGGATATGAATAGTAGACAGTGGTGGTAATCCTGGCTGGCTGGGTGGCTAATCACAAACTAAACTTGTTTCGGAAGCATGCTATCTTTTTCAAATAAAAGGAAAACAAAAGTGATGGACCATTTTACACATGTCAGCTTGTGACACTTTTAATTCACGTTTTCCGAGAAATAAATTAAAAGTGTATAGAAATGGCATATACAAACTAACCTAACAGAACTAATCGTTGAAATAAGACATCGATAACTTATAATTGGTTAAGTAAATGCGTTGCGCAATGGTGGTTATCCTGCTGTTCACAAACTAATCTTGTTTTAGATGCCATGCTATCTTTTTCAAATAAAAGAAAAACAAAAGAGATATATTATTTTACACATGTCAACTTTTGACATTTTTAATCCACGTTTTCCGCGAAATAAATTAAAAGTCTGTAGAAATGTCATATACAAGACAGAACTAATCGTTGAAAGAAGACATCGATAACTTGAAATTAGTTTAATAAATGCGCAACAAAATTACCTACTGTGTTTGGATAAAATTATGCCAGATAGCGTTTAGTTAAC
>DVZK01000704.1:0-11092 GCA_018236665.1 Calephelis perditalis | reverse complement strand
ATTTCAAGCTGATGAATGCTTTAACCATTTGAACTACTGAGGATTCAGATCCAGTGTCGTTTACACGGGTAGCTATGTCCTGTAAATACACTACTGAGTACCTACTGAAACTTCTTTCGTTCTTTATATTTATCCGTCCATTTTATGTTTTTTTTATATTTGTTATTAACATATAAAACAAAACATAGAAAACTAACGGCCCGCCCGACTTCGCACGGTTAAGAAATGTACACATATAAACTTTGCTCTTCAATCACTTTACCTATTAAAAAAACCGCATCAAAATCCGTTACGTATCTTTAAAGATTTAAGCATATATAGGGACAGCAAGCGACTTTGTTTTATACTATGTAGTGATAAACGGATTTTGAAATTTAAAATATGTAAGTATAAGAGAAAAACATTATTGAATAAGGTTTTTGTGTAGGCCGCATACATAAAACTACAAGTACAATAGCAACAAACAGTTATTATTAACGTTTTATGTCACTGTTTTATTACAACGTTCACAAATTTTATGGATTTTGTTTACATAAAAAAGGCAATTCCAAACCATTAAACGGTCTTTTGAAATATGATCGTGAATCATTAAGCTTTAATACAATATAATTATTTAAAGTAGCAACAATTACTTTCAAGAATGGTAAATATTTTGCCTTGGAAAGTAGGTCCGGAGATAATTGGCTTGTATGTGTGCAAATGGGTTACTTGACGTGTAGTAATGGTGGTGCTTTACCTATTCTTTGCATAGCCCTAAAGGCATGATAGATTAGGTTGGCATTGTGGGTAAAATGGTACAGTTACCGTTGCAAAATTTATGTTAAAAATCACTTGTCAGTCCTTGATCAAATTTAAATGTTACTGTCCTATGAAATCCAAGCCATAAAATAGCAATCGCCTCTACGGTCTAACGGTCTGGCGTCGGACTTGACTTCTTGGGGTCCTGGGTTTGATTCCCGGATAGGGCAACAAAAAATATAGGAAAAAGAGGATTTTCAATTTTCTAATAAAGATGATGTAGGCTTGCCACCTATTACATTGTGGGATTTAGTATCTTTGGTTAGTCATGGGTGCCCTGGTTGTGCCTATGCCTGCCTATTCGGGGATTTGGGCGTAATATACTTTTAAAATATAGCCCGAGTCTTTTTCAAATTCTTTGGTGTCGGAAGATGACGTTTATTGTTTTGAGAATCGCCTGCTTGTTCGCGTTTGAATTGATTATCTCTACGTCCAGTAAAAAAAATTAAACACATAAAATATGCTAATTGAGAATTTTCTTCTTTTTTTTAATTCGATTGAAAAGATAACTTACAACCATCCTTCTCAACCGTCCGGGTATCGACAGGACTGTTGGGTTTTAGAAGGGATAATTGGTATCCGCTTACGAACCTCCAATCAGTCGGTAAACTAGTTGCTTGATACTTAACATGTTTTTTTCCGATTTTGAACAAGAGTAATCAGAATCAATTATCATCAATTAGTTGTATGGTTATGGCGGCAGGAGAAGTTGACAACCCTGGTCAGATATCTGCGTTGCTTACTCTACACACACGCATGTCATTAGATGGAGTGTTACAATGTCCGTACATCACGGACACGTAACCTTGTACGTGCCGGGCAGTAATTGCCGCGGTTAATTGCCGCTAATGACATCTCGAGCGCTTCCTCCTTCGCCTAACTTCCCGTACCATCGCCGAAATATACTGACTCATCCTCAATTTGGGATTCCGATTTGGTCATTAAGAATTGTCATTAAAACAGCCGTTTCCAAAGCATACGGTGATATCCTCTTGTTAAATTACTTACAATTTTTAATGGCCCGGAATAGGGTTGTCACATGTATTTTTTGGAGCCGTCTTATCCATTATACATTACTTAGGAAATATGTACATATACTTATGTCTGAAGTATGTCATCAGGTCTAATAAGATATTACTTTATTGCCCTTATGCTCCAGGGTAAGTTGGTACTTGTGCTCCAGGGTAAGTAAGTTAAGGTTATCCATGGAATTTACTAAATTCCATGATTGTGCTTCAGGGTAAATTGGAAGATTTGAGATCATCCATGGAATTAATTTACCAAATCATGACTAATAGGGGATCCTTTGAATAAGTAGCCCTAGATTATTTCGGATTTCAGGTCGATTTCAATTGTGATATTTCACATGGCAGTTGTTAAGTGAGTTGTCGTCAAAACTTTCGTAATAACTGCCATGTGACAGTTTTAAACAAGCGTTAAATCAAAAGGATTATCATATATTTTGTATTTTGGAAGAACATTGTCTTCGTATACAGAAGATTACAGCAAATTAAAATTAGACTAAGTTTTCAGACGCAGTGTGTCACGATGCCGTTCTTCGGCCCCATATCAGTAGAAGTGTTAAATTACGTCTCGAGTATGCTCTCATTTACCATTTTGAAATGCTCCAGCATAGCAATTAAGAAGGTCCGCAAGATGTAGCCATAGACGGGCGCATTGTGGATTCGCACGCCCCAGATTGTTTGCGCGCGTTGCGTACTAACTGCTGCCATACATACGTATACATCTAGGGTTGTCCGTTGCTAGTTTTTCTAGAAAATATAGTAATAAAAATATATTTTTGGAAAAAGTCAACATACACGTATATTAATACTTGTCTTTTATTGCTAATAATGCTTCAATAATTGTTTCAATAATGTAATAAATATTTGATTTGGCTACTAAGATTTGGTTATTTAAGTTTTATTTCATACTTCCTGTATGACAATATAGAACATACAAATACATGACAAATTATTATGGTCTGAGAAGTCAAGTCCCATTGCTAGACTAAGTTACAAGCTCTATAATGTAATAAGTAGTATATAAGTGTTCATTTTCTTCTGTGTTGGTCACAAATTCTTGACCATGGCAGCATGTATTAATTAGAACATGAAACGATACTTTGTTGGAATACTTTTCTTCTAAGTTTTGTTCTTCTTTTCTGTAAAAATATGATGATACCTTTCAACATAGTATGTACAAGAATCAAAGCAAACATCTGACCATAACCCCGACCTCTCTTAACTTTCAAAGTACTGTAAGTTACATATTTGCTTTGTCTTATTGTACGAGTGACAACCCTACCGTGCCACATATACGTGTCATGTTTTCAGTCCAAATAACTTATCTACTATCGTTATTCACATTATCCACGGTGAGTTATATAAGTTATATAAATTTTGTCATGTTTCATATACTGCATCTCATTTGAAATTGCGAACTCCATTGTTAAAGAGTAAAATTAGTACCGCTGATGTAGTACTTGGTCGAAGTTTCCCAATAGACTTTATTATACATACCGTGAAGGTTTGGAAATTGGAATTCTCCGCCCGCAGCGGTATTCCTAGAAAAGTTAACTTGTCGTTTTCAAGGAAACGTATTTTTGTATTTAATTGTGGCTTTTTTTTGTGAGAGGTGAACGAACAAGCACAAGATCTTCTGATGGTAAGAGACAACGGCCACTCTTGACACCATAGCTGGGATAGGTGATTCTTGTCCTGCGGCCGGGGTGTTTGGCCCATTGTGCAAGTTTACCGGAATGGTTAAAGAAAAATCTAAAGAAGTAGTATAAAACGAAGTATAGGTAACTGTATTTTTAACAGTTCTTTTTTAAATTGTCTGTAAAAATCTTTCAGTCTGTTTTTTTTGTTAATCTTCTACTTTTAAATATTTCTAGGGTTGTGCTGGCATCATCATGATATGTCTAATGATTCTCTATAGTCTATTCTATGTCGTGCTTGAGGATTCGTACCTATAGTTGAACAATGTATTGTTGCCCAAAAGGTTTTCCATTGCTAATTTGGAGGGAAAAATTCGCTTTTGTTTGTCAAAACGATTGATTCGATTATAATGAATTTTAGCACTTCAATAGATCAGATGTTGGACAAGAACATGGGTGATTTTTTATTGCTTAGTTATATATCTAAACGGGTTCTCCCTGAAAAGCTAAATAACTTAAACCTAGTAAAACAATTCAGATTTGGATATACGAGTACTTAAACATTTCTTTGTATTTATAAAATGAGGTCATGAGGTCTCAAGTTCGATCTCCGGGTCGGGCAACAGAAAGAAATCTTTTTTTTTATGTTCTTTTGAAAATGTTACCTGGGGTGTGTTACTTCGGCTAATCGTTTTTACGCTGGTTATACTATATGTGTACATGTGCCTATCTATTAGGGGTTAAGGGCGTAAAGCTACTTTTTCGGCGATAGGTTTGCCACCTATCACGTTTTAGGACTTAGTGTCTTCGGTATATGTATACATGTGCCTATTTATTAAGGGGTTACGGGCGTGAAGATACTTTTTTTTTAGCCGGAGGTGAAGTAAATTCGGTGAATTTGCAATTTGTAACCCTGTCAGTGCTGGGAAAGAGGAAACCGCAAATCACATGTTGCTATCGACATGAAATATGCATACTGTAAACGATGTTCCCATGAACTTCTTTGTCGGTTTGTTTGTTACGAACACAATTTCGGCGGCTCGGAGGGTACGTGTTTTGGAAACTAAACGTGCCAGTTTCCTTTGTGCGATATCACTCGAAAATTATACACAATATCACGTAATTTGAATGGAATTTTTTGGGTTCAATGAGAACTGTTTATTGTGAACTAGCTGTCCCGGCGATCTTCGTTCCACCCATTCTGTTTTAATTGTAAAACTTAAAATGCTGTTTTTCCAAGTTTTCTCGCAGTGTTTTTCCTTTTTTCTTATCTTTTAAACCTTTCTTGAATTTCCACAAATAATTCAAAACTAAAATTAGACAAATCGGTCCAGCCATTCTCGAGTTTAGATTAGTGCTACCATAACATTTGGATGTTTTAGTACGGAATTATAGTAGACTTGTAAAGCAAAAAACAATCGATTCCGTGAAGAAATTTTACTTGTTTGAGGTGGACCTTAAAGATGTTTAGAACTTTCGCGGGAACCCTTTTAGATATCGGGATAAAAAGTAGCCTATGTCACTCTTCAACTTCCTAACTATTTACACACACAAAAATTGTGAGCTGTTGTGACATGAAAATGGACAAACAAACAATCGCATTTACATTAATATGGATTAAACTGTAATAATTAATGGATTTGATAAGCATTTTAGCCTTATGCAATGAAGCGATTATGGCCATACTTGTTTTGCAAAAAATAATTACTTATTGCGTATTACTATGACACTGACTAATATTTTTATCGACTTTAAGAAAGGAGGTTACTTGATTTACTCCTAAATACTTATATGTGTGTGTTTATCATCACTTTCTCCGTCATTTCTAAAACGAATTGATTTTTTTTCCATAACAACTGATAAACCGATAAAGAAGATTTTATACGTTTCATTTATTAACTCATAATGTTATAATGTTTTAAAAAGTAATATCTAAAAGCCAGTTATCTCAATTTATACATATCGCTATGTGAATTAAATAACGAAATTGTAGATATTTGAAGCAATAAGCTTTTATTTGACAAAAACCTTTTTTTAATAGAAAAAAGTGCTTACTGAAAACATAAAGAATGAAGCGTTAGGATTTAATCTGTAATTGCATAGACCACGTTTCTTAACTTACTGATCGTTTACATTTCATAATTTTAACAAGATTAAGTTTACATATAGTAGAAATCAACGTGTTTTCTGTAACATGACTTAAAGTTAATTTCTCATTATACTGATTTACTGGATGTGGAGACGTAAACTGTACTTTTGTTTATGCTTATTTGTTTAGGTATAACGAATGTCTAACTGTTACTGTAAGACATCTCACATTGGATTAGATTTTGTTTATAACTAAACTTTAAACGTCTAGTTATAAACGTAATTTAAATAAGCCTTTTTCTAGAAAAAAAGTAATTTACTTTATCTCAAAATTTAACATAGTGTCTAAAATTATTTATCATCCGTAAAGAAAAAGGTCGAAAACCACGAAAAAGTTGCTAAAAAATAAAGCTTCTTTGTTTCTTGCAAACAAAAATATGTATGTTATATCAATTAAAACTAGAAAAATGGGTATAATAATTACGTCTCCAAATTTATGCTAAGCGAATTAGATAAAACTGGAAATATAGTTTAGTCAGAGAACTAATCATAGCGTTTCAGATAGAAATGATAATTTATTAGCAACAGTTGCCCAGTGTGAATGCGGCCTTAAGCTGCGAGCATTACACTGGTAATTTTAAAGCTAGCTAAGTAATGGACATGCGTGTTAACAAGTCATTAGAATGCGTGTAAGTGTATTACCGCTTTCACAGTGTAATTGCGCTCCAGAACGATGTGCAAATATATTTAGCTGTTAGCGTTGATCTAGACTAGAATCTTAAATAGAAACAGCTGCTATACAAGACTAATGGCCAATATTAATAACCTATCTACAGATAAAGATAGGCCTTCTAGATTTGTAGCTAAGATATTTTTTCTTTTTCATTGACAAATGATAGCAGTTACCTGGCAACTGATCTAACGATCACTGACTGATCAAGATCTTTTATCTAAGATAGGTTATTATATGTATAGGCGGTAAGTAGTGATACTTCCAGGTTAAAGACGTATCTTAACTATCTTTTCGCAGATATGACCTTATTAAAAATACCTTTTCTTTTTGACTTTTATGAAAAAATGTATTAATACTCAAACATAGTTTTCTGCTAAAATTTATTTATTCTAAATTTTCCACTTAAAACACGATTGGCTTATAATCAGGTTTTATTGCTGTCTGTTTGTATCCAACTGAAATATGTTCTAGACTATTGTCTTTTTTGCTTTGATTTCAATCGCGACTCAATATTAAAGGTTAATTACACCACATTAATGTTAATAAAAAATTTTGCGGCCAACAACTACGCCTTAAGTTCAAACTCAATTAGGCAAGTTAACGACTAACTTGCATGCCAAAACTTTTGTACAAGTACGACCGAAATATGTATTCTGCATTAAAATATGTATTTTGACGCTTGTGTATCCGAAGTAGTAGGCAGTGTTAGTTATTAGTAGTAGTTATTACTTAGTCCTATTATGTGATATGTTGCAAATTTAACACCAATCCAGGCACATCTGATTCCAGACAATAAAAAAACACAGTTTTAGCTGCCTTAGCCGGGATCCGAACCAAAAACCAGTAATCTGCGTTAAAAATCTTCTTAGTCAGTTATAACAAAATATTTTTATATAGACTAAATATTGTATTTTAATGTATATATTCTGCTTTAGAAAGAGATATGTTTTTGTTAGACTACGTCTATGCTGGAAAGAATCATGCTAGACTTAGTTCAGTTTCAATCTAGTAAAACTTTTGTTTTTTTTAATTTTGTTGACTGTTATCACACATAGCTAGAGTAGACTGTATATGCATTGACAAAAACTTCTAAAAGATGAATATAGATTAGAAAAACCCAGAAATGACAAGACAAAGAGACAATGTTACATCGTGTTGCGTGACCAATACGAGTAGGTACTTGAGGCTTAAGAACTCGGAAGTATTGAAGGCTCTCCAGCTAAAAATATCTACTTATACTGTCAATCAATACTCAACTGTACCCTATTGAGATAAAACAGCAATTACATTGACATATTATACTTTATCACAAAAACACTTCTATGTCAACCCTTTAAGCAATGCGAAATAAAAATAAATTACTTGTAATCAGGTAATTGTATTTTTATGATTGGGTAATTGTATTTTTTAAATTGTTAATAATATTTTACGATGGTATTGTAAAATGTAATTCATGTCCATTTATGATTAAATTTCTTTGTGATAGACTTACGAAACAGAGAAATTCCTCGATTCAGTTTTGTTTTTGCATCATGCGAGTTTTTAATAAAGTAAACGAATATAGTTAAAGTATCTTTTTATGTGATAGGTCAGTGAACATACAATGGGTCTCCTGATGGTAAGAAAACCGTGGTTTATAAAAACCATAGATGTTACAGGTGCATTGCTATCATGCGGCCGGGATGTTAGGCATATTGTGCAAGTAACTTATCTTACGTTATAGTGGATTCTTATCTTAATAATTGGTGGTGGATTCTTACAACCAGTGTTTAGTTAGGTTTAATCTTTATAGTGATCAAAATAACAGCATTTTATTTAACAAATTTGATTTAAAAAAAAACGGGGGTCAACAATTTTGCCTTCTGCGTAAACTACGAACTTACTTACTCAATTTTCATTGTATCTAGTGGGCTTTATTGTGTTGATCTTCACGCTCATGTAACTGAAAGGGTAGGCAGAGGCACAACAACGGTACCCACGACTAGCCGAAGATATGTGATAGGGCCAAGCCTATCGTCAACCGGGCACATATCCAGTCCCAGGCAACGTTATTTTTACTCGAAAATTGAAAATATCAATTTCTAATTTTTTTCTTGCCCTACCCGGGAATCGAGCAAAGACCCCAAGCCAAGAAATCAAGTCTGACTATGCCCCAAGCCGTAATCGCGTTTACTGTTTAGTGGTCTGGTGTTGACGTTGATGTTGTTGAAATACGTTTGTCCAATTTCTAAGAAAAACAACGTTGCCTAGGATTGCTAAGTACTCGGTTGGTGATAGGCTTGCCACATATCACATTGTTGGACTAACGACCGCACACAGAGACGTCAACTATCATTTAATTAGTCATTAAGTCAACGTTTTTAAAACAAAATTGGGACTTAATGAACTAAAAATTAATTGAAGTACTTTCGGCAAATCGTGGGTGCCCTGGTCGTACCTCTACTTATCTATTCGGCGATACGGGCGTGAATATACTTACTACAGCGTTTTAAAAGTAATTTTTTAAACACATTAATGTGCTCGTTTGAGGTATTTTCCCATAGTTTGTACCACACTTAACGTGTCTCGGTATAAAGCTATGATGGCAATCTTGAACATTTTAATTATATTTGACTTACGTGCTTTTGACTACTTAGTCGAGCTTTCCTTGACAAAATTAGTCGCGATATAAATAAGGATTAAAAAGACATATAGAACATGTAATGTACCAGTTTTCATCCCTATTTCACAGGTAATTCTTTTGCAATTAAAAACATACATGTTAACAGTGTTTGTCGTCAACTTCGTAAGCGTAAAATTTTTATGATTATTTTACAAAATTTCATCATCGTTTCAGATTCGTTTTTGAAAAAAAAGCCTTTGTCTGCTCTTGGATCTTTAGCTATACGCGTATCAAATTTGATCAAAACCGGTTTAGTGGCTTAGCTGTGAAAGATCAACGACATACAGATAGACTTTTGCGTTTCGTATGGATAATAAAGTGAATCGAGCTCGTTGCAGGACTCTTTCTTTTTGTGTGACCTGACTGTTTAGTGAAAAAGTCAGACATCTTAATATTTAGTCATTTCATAAAAAGTTATAAACTTAGCATAAAATACTATCCTATCTTTAAAATTTTAGCAGTAATATCACTCTTACTAATTACAGTTTGTTTTCGTTTATTTTTGGATTTTTCTGTGTAGTAGAGAAGAGTAGAGTACTTCTACTAATGTTTACTCCAACTTCTATTCATGTCCCTTGCGGGGTAAGAAGAGGGTATCGAGTATCAAGTTTGATTACTCTGCATACAAACAGGCTGGTTTTGGGAACTTTTTACACCACCTTCGAATAATACTTGAGAGAATTTTATCTTTTCATAGTAAGCTGCAACGCCTTTTCAAACTTCTTTTCACTGTTTATATAATTAGATACGAATTGAATGTATTATTTAAGTAACTATTAATTAAAATTTTTACTGTACAGTCAGACTAGATGGTAAAGTCCCACCACCGTCTTACTTTTTCCATCATTACGACATCAGTGCTTGTCATTATCATTTTCCAGTTTATAGTAAATTGCTGTATACTTGCTTCTCGCTGGCAACGCGCCTTTGAGATGTTTTAGATTATACTTATTATTTGTTTGTCTTTCCATATAACTTACAATGAAAAAGATACGTCTACTTATTTGCCTTCTACATAAAAAAGCAAGCTTCTTACATTGAAGTCGGTCAATAAACAAGTTTTTGCGGAGAGTCTAGCGTCTACGTTCAAAACACATTTCTTTGACAGTTTCGTAACAGCGACAGTATCGGAGAATGGGGCGATTGTTAGCGGGCCGATTTTCACTTGTCTTTATTCAGGTCGAGGACGGACGAGCTTCTGTTTTCTCGTTACGTGATGTGTAACTAACAGCCGCTTGGACATGCAGTGAGTCATTCTCAAATTTAATGCTGATCTTGAGCTGTGTTTGAATATCTTCACGCCCATATCCCCGAAGATGTAGGCAGAAGCACAATGCCGTCACGAAGACACAAGTCCCACAATGTAAAAAATGGCAAGTCTTTCGCCAACCGGGCACATATCCAAACCCGGGCAACGATATTTTTATTAGAAAAATGAAAATATACATTTCCTATTTTTTTTTGTTGCCCGACCCGGGGTTCGAACCCGAACCTTCAAGAAGTCAAGTCCGACGCCGGACCGCTACACCAGGGGCGAGCTGTGCGAGCTGAGCTAAAAGCATTATAATTTGCATTAGACACATAATCCCGGTGTTGGTCCGGGATGGCTGAGTAGAATAGATCATCTGCTTCTATACCAGGCAGCTCGTAAGAGGCGCACACATTTTAAAATATGGGTCATTACCAACAAGACCATAGACGACAGGTGGCAGCCACTTACCCGGGTAGGGATCTACCGCCTTACCTATTCCAGTTCGGAGGGTAGGGTAACCGGTAGACTTGAACAATAGGTCTACATCCCAGTCTCAGGACAGCGACGCACCTATAACATCTAGGGTGTCTATAGGCCTCTAATGTTTCTTACCATCAAGGGAGTCGTGTGCTTGTTCGCTGATATCATATATTAAAAACCAGTTCAAGACTTATGACACATAACCTAAAATCTATATGTATGAAAATCAATGCCACTTTTCGTTGTAATTTTATAACTCTAGAACGGGCTCAGCTATCCAAACCAAATGTTTAGGCTTTGTTCGGACTATTTAGTGGATGATTCATGTGAAGTTTGCATGAAATCGGTCTAGCGGTTCTTCATTTATCACATTTTTTGTAACAAATGAATTCAATAAATGGCGGATCATTTTGTTAA
>DVZK01000703.1:0-11093 GCA_018236665.1 Calephelis perditalis | reverse complement strand
ATTAATAATGAGAACGAACAATTTTTCAGTATCAAAAGGTATCCGAAATGTTAACCCGGGCTATAAGCTACTTCTGCATAAAATTTAGTATACATTCGTTCAGTAGTTTTTGCGTGAAAAATAAAATGAACAGACAAACATACAAAAATTTTAATAAAATTCCCAAAAGACCACAACAGCTTCTGCGTTTGTAGATCTATTTGATAATGGACGTAAATCATCATAGTTTCAGACATATAAATTACTATAAAAAGTTGATATGAGTTCCATATTTAATAAGTTCTTCGTTAATATATTGAAAGTGTAATATGACGTTTGGTCCCCCGTCCCCCAGCGACGCCGGCGCCGTGGCGGTTTAGCGGCGACGGCATGTTGTCGTACAATCCGCTGCTGCGGCCCATCCAGCTGCCGTGGCTCACCGCGCTCTCGCTGCGGACACACCAGCCCGATGCCTTCCTCATGTCCGTGCAAGTGGGACAGAACAGCTCCGCGGTCCTTACGGTGGGTAGTATCTCACTGCCTCTGGCATACATTGGCATACTTCTTTGTACTGGCAAGGGAAAGTTTCACGTATCATCAGGATCCAATGTTGTCAGCACAAATAGATGTAAAATAAGCATTTTATGCAATAATCCTGCAAATGTACACAGAATGTGACAAGCCTGACTACTAACAATGAAAGTTTTTCTGAAGTAAATTACCTGTTTCTTTCTAACAATTTACCTAACAATATAAATTGTCACGTCCTTCCCATGTGACAACCCTACCTAAAGTGCCCACTTCCCACCTCCGCGACCAGATCACGAATAAAGTAAGAGCTCGGGAAACAATATGAATTGTCACGTCCATCGCATGTGACAACCCTACTTAAAGTTCCCACCTCCCACCTCCGCGACCAGATCACGAATAAAGTAAGAGCTCGGAAAACAATATAAATTGTCAACAACCCTACTTAAAGATCTCACCTCCCACCTCCTCGACCAAATCACAAATAGAGTCCGAGCTCGGGACACAAAACCGGGTCACGACCTTCGCCAACTTTGTCCAACAACTTACCACAGGGAACACCAAATCGCCTCGACACCGAGGCATCCTCAGGAAATCGATCTTATTTTACATCTGTTTTAATAGATTTCCATAAAGTAACGCCTGATTCAATAAAAAACAGACGGGTTGCACTTCGGGAGTGCCAGCAGAAGTGAATATTAACGTTGTGCATTTTTGATATTTTGGATTTTTTAGGGAATAATTTTGCACGAATTGCTTTAATTATCAGTATGAAAGTACTATCAGTTATGTGGTAGAATATAATAGTCTTGTGCTTAATCGGACATTTTTGGGTTCGCATTGTAATCGTACAATCCGTAAAATGTGTACTAGTACACCTTATTAGTACTATTAGTACGCTACCTAATTAGTAGGGCGACTTCATAATCTACCTCGGCCAGTTAAAATAGTATTACTTATGAGATAAAATATGATGAAATATTAAATTTTTCAAACTTAAACATAATTCAATTCGTATAAGAGTTAAAAAGGAATCAAAATTGTAAACAAAGTTGTGTAAAAGTTATTTATTTATGTTCGAAACGTTAATCTCTGAACAACATACTTGAGTTAATTTTACAATATCAATTTATACACAAATAAAATCAACACAATCGTAGAAATTTTATTATACATTTTGTCCAAGCATCACTAGGCTTACACCTAACATTAAAATATTTACAGTAAACCAAAATCCTTATTTGACACTGGAAACTTTATACAATTGGATATTTTGTATAAAAATCCATTTAAAAATATATACAATTCTATTTATTACCTACAGCAATTTACATTTCGATTAAGTTTTGAATTTATTTTACATATAAAACTTACATATTGAGCTACATGTCCATTAACAAATGAGATCAACAATTCCCATAATTATTATTCAACTACTTCGAAGGTAGAGTGAATACTATATACATTTAAAAATACATTAAAATTTCCGTACCTGCTACATATATGCACAAAAATATAAAACATATAACGTTGAACACATTCCTTATAAACTAAACAGCATATTATACAATTGCAATCTATGACATTACCTTTTTTTGTTACAAATTGTGCGTTACTCCATAAAACTTCTGGATATTTTTTCAAAAACAGATTTTTTCTGGTTTTAGTATAATAGAAACCTCAAGCGTTTTGTTAAATATATATTAGAGAATCGATTGACATGTCTAGTAGGTATATACATATTTGGAAATAGTATTATAGTAGTACTATTTAAATTATGCGCTTCGGCTTTAATCGTCAAGCTTCGGAAATCCGAATGTAGGTATTTTAAAGATATCTATATGGAGTTGTTATTACACATAATTAATCATTTCGCTTATATTTAGATTTGGTCAGCCAATTTAAAAATAAAAGTATAAAGTGTAAGGCCGAAGCGCATAATTTAAATAGTAGTACTATACAGAGCTGTGTCTCGTATATTGAAAATATTTCAGAATAAAACACTTGGTATAGGGTACTAGAAGGCTTTACAGCCCTTCCTTTATTCTTGTTAATTTTTCGGTTTGTCTGTTTATTAACGCATTACAGGAAAACCAATGGATCTATTTTAATCAGGTTTCTAACTCTAAGAGTTCTACATAAATCTGAGCCGTATTTTGTTGTGAAACTTCGAGATCATGCAATACATTTTTGTTTAACAATTACAAAATTTAGAGAATTTTAAAGTGTGATAATATAATTTAAAAATTAATATGAATATGTTACAGCAGTAACGACATTAAAACGTGGAAATAATTAAATAGATGCTGGAATAAATTTAATAAACATCAAATCTCAGAAATACAGATTTCACCACACAAGTAGCCGACTTTCCAGCAAAGTCAGGCCTGCCGCGAATACACGGAACAAGAGACTGGTAGTGGTTGATCCAAAGTAGACTGATTTCTTTAAATTTAAAAACTTAGCACGAACTAGAGGATAAGAGTGTCTGCCATTGTGACCATACCATGGTCTAAGAAGAGCTCATGTTTCCGAAGGTACACAACTTGTCCATAAAAACCTTTCTAAATGGCAGACACTCTTATCCTCTAGTTCGTGAATAATAACATATTTAGTCATTCTGACATATTAATGCTGTTAAACTTTAAAATCACCTTACGAGCATGATGCCTTTATTTCGTACCTTTTAGTTCACAAAAACGAAATAGTTTTCGTTGAGTACATGCTTCCTGTACCTTATATTTGCCGCTTTTGTTAAAATGGTAAACCTATAGACTCATTGATACTGTACGATAAGTACGTAAAGACCCCAAGATTTTAAGGGTGCATTGCCAACCTAGCCTGGCCTGCCAAACTTCCCGAAAATAAGTTCAACTGTTACCCCACTCTCTCACTACCCCAGGATTGGTCCAGCAATATAAATTACTTGATTATTTTGCTGGTGGGCAACTATGTCGTCACATTTCATTCATTATCAGTTATGGATGACAGTCTTTATGTTATATGGACCTGTCAGAACAAATTTACAATAATCAGACGGATTTCCTAATTGTTCATATACAAATACGTCGCCAATGTACGTTGCCTACCTGAAGCTAGAATTTTAAACTACATTCTAAAGTCTCCCCTAACTTTTAATTAGAACGCGACAGTGACGACGTGGAGAGTACTGACATAATGTTTATGGTAATTGTGTAAATTACCAAAGTCGGTTTTTTAATGTCTCAGAGTAATATTTCGGGTTAATACAATTTCAAGTGATATTTCATTAACGATGTAAAAAAAAACACTGAATCATAGCGTACAAAGCGTATATGGGAACATCTCTAAAATATGAACAACCAAAATAAGAATCATCAAAAACTTTTTATAAATGGCGAGGCAATTAATTTTGTGGCAAATATACAAAAATCCTCTGTTGTTTTCAAAGTTAGCAAAAAGTAAATCAAGCTCTTTCAGGTTCCATTTAAATAAAATGTTTAATTATAAAAAGGTTTCATTATTCTTATTTAAAACATATGTTTATAGAAACATCTTTTTGAAAACGTTCATAGGAAAAAACCACCGTTCAAAAAATGACTAACTGACTATTTTTTTGTTTAACAATTCATTTTTCCTAATAACTATAATGAACTAAAGTTCAGAGCTTTAGCGCCTACAGTAAAGTAGGGCCTGCATGTGGCAGGACTGCAGTAGTAGTTGTTGTTGTGAAAATAGTAGCAGAGAGTGGACGAGATTCGAAAAATACTCCATCAATAGTACTCCCCAAAATTATACTATCAAAATCAAGTTAAATAGAAATCGTCAAACTGTAAAAATATTATTTAACAACTCCGGTATATGTATGTTGTATAAAGCAAAAATGTTACATAAAATTATAGTTTAGTACTGGCCGTTACATCTAAAAATAAACATATGTGGGTAAATAACGCGAATTGATATTATAATCCCAAATAAGCAAATTATACGTGTGTTTATGGCTCATAACACTCATAACATATGGGTTTCAGTCAGATATTAGTACATAAAATTAGATCCCAAAACACAGATATCTAAGTTCTTCAATAAAATGCTTGTTCCTATTGAATAAAGGATGCGAAACCTTGTGAATGAAAGGAGATAACATAAATATAAAATGTGGTGTCGTGGGACACCAGGTAGGAACGAAGTTCCTTCGGCTAATGCAGAATCGACACAATTCATTAGTATATACTATGCATTGGCCAGGTGGAGTGAGGGAGAAAGAGAAAGGTATTATACACTACTCGCTTGTGTATAAGACTGTCGCACCTGCGCACGTCTCATTTAACGGTTTTATTCCACGGTTTTTTGTTACAGTTTTTACTATCTCTTTTTTTAGTTCGGTCGCGCAGCAACTTTTGCGCCTGCGCACGTCTCATTTAACAGTTTTATTCCACGATTTTTACTATCACATTTTTTCAGTTCGGTCGCTCAGCAAAATCCCTATCTCCTCCAAGCCTGCCATAAGGAACTTCGTTCCAATTATTAACACGTCTTTTAAGAATTAGCACATGGTGTTTTTATACAAATTCTTGATCCCTTAGTATAAACAATATGAAACTCATGCCTAAAAACCTAATTAAATAATGGTAACTATAATATGTACTATAATAATTTTCATTTACAAACATCAAACATTTTAAATGCGTGTCCATATTTTATCTGTTACTGTCCCCGGCTTCGCACGGTTATGAAATATACATATAAACCTTCTTCTTCAATTAAAAAATTCATCATCGCTTCATCTTGCAAAATCCGTTGCGTTATTTTAAAGTTTTAAGCATACAAAGGGACATAGGAACAGAGGAAGCGACTTCAGTGATGACTACAATATATTTAACATTACATGGGGCTTCCATGGAAATTGTAGTCTGATCTAGATTCAACCGGTCCAAATACGATTTTTTGTACACATACTTAAAAAAACTAAACGAAATTTAAAAAATGACAGCTTTTTTAATTAGCAAACTGTACAAAACTGTAGATCGTTAGCTTTACTGGTCCAATATTTGGTAAATTGTATTATGAAAAAAACTTTACAACTTTTATTGAATAGAAATGGACGAAGTTTATCCAAATTTTTGAGAGATTAAAAAATATCATAAAATTTCTTTAAAAAGAGTAGAAGAGAGGCTTAGTCTTCAAAATAAAATGGGAAAAGATCTATATTACCTAAACACGAAAATACCTTAAGTTGGCAGACAAAAAGAAACCAAGCATTCTCAGACATCCAAATCCATCCCTTATACCCACCCACTAAAAAACGAGGATTCCACAGCTAAGGCTCCCGCCCCGTATCTGTTCAAAAATCTGATATATTTTTTTAAACTAATTTAAAAAAAATCGTATCAGATGTGTATTACTCCGAGACTATGGAACCAACTGCGATCAAACTTTTTAACGATCTATAATATGGGTAAAACTTAAAAGAAATGATGTTTTAAAATCCGATATCCCATGATGTTTCCGCAGACCAATATCATTGAAACGAGGAAAAACCCGCAAATTACCCGCTCGTAAACTAAAAAATACAGTAAGAGGGCTAACGAGTGTGACCAGTTGCTCTTACTGTTTTTCTGCACTGCTTGTTTCGAGCACCTGGGTGCTTTAGGCTTTGTGTCAGATCTAGTCCGAATATCTTCAAGCCTTATCATATTAGAAAACAGTGCTGTAGTCAACCTAGCAACCTAGCAACCTAGCAATACCTTGCCCAGAATGAACTAATAATAAGAAGAGAAGAAACTAATAATTTTACTTTAGGTCGCGTTAAGAAAGCTACCAAGTTCAAAGACAAAAATCAAATACGTCACTCTCTACATTTAAAGAAAATTTGACAACACAAATGAACATAATACAATCAAAAGATTTGATTTTCTGTACAAGAAAAAAATCTATTTACATGAGAACAAGTTAGATAAATTAAGATGTTTTTTTTAATAGCTCAATGTAGAAAAGCAACTGGTCCAAATCTTATGGTGATAATTTTAGTTTTTAGTGCTTGACGATAGGTAGTTTCCTTTGCATTAACTCACCTAGTGGAAAGTGAAGGCATAAGGAATAATACTTAGCTAATATGTACCTCAAATCACTCTTTCCTTAAACATACTCAAGTTGTATTATCTTAAGAATTTTTTTTTACTTTCTATGATTTAGATACTGATTAATAAATAACGAAATTAAAACAGACGAAAGATATGTCGATGTGTTTGTCCAAGTCTTGGCGAATATTTCAATATAATTATTGTTTTCATTAAGGTAAACCAAAGAATATGTTCACTACATATGATTCATTAGTTATAATAATACTGATCACAGTATGAAATTTATTCTGTTAAGTACTTTAAATTTAAAAAAAGAAGCTATTAATCCCTACACATCGCTTTACTACAATATTTTAACATTAACGTAGACTATGTACATTTTTACAAATATTTCTAACAAGAATTAAAACATTTATTGAGTCTTAACATTCACTCAAATACAACAATTTCATTGTCATGTTCCAAAATCAAGTCTCAGCTATTTTTAAACAACACAATTAAAAATATATTTGTGACATCTTTAAAATAACATGATTGGAAGGCAACATACATGAAAAAAAAATTACCTACTCACACGATTATATGTGAAGTTCATTTACAGATACAATGTCCATATATTTGTGATTTATATAGCATGATACTAAAACATTCAGTCTGTTCGAAAACAAAAGTTACCTATATTACATTATATTCCAGATTGAGAATATACCCAAGTCCATCTAGTTTAGTTATATCTCAGATTTACAGTCCAATCGGACGTTCATATTGCACATATTTTTTAAAATCAAGTTGGAGTAGCGAAGCTGTGACATCGTAGTCCATAGACTGTTTTTGAATAGGGTATGTGACTGTTTTTTTTTTACTTTTGTGTATAATGGAATGGACCCATAACAATAAAAACATCGATAAAAGAATCTCACTCAGCTATTATAAAACATCCCCAAAATATCGCCATAAAATCACAAGTTTGGATTTACCACAAAACAAACTTACACTAAAAGTGGATTTGAATGTGAAGTCGCGTTAGAACGATTTTTTTCTTCGATAGTAAAACTAAAAGTGCGTTTACGACAGTGGTTTCATAATTTTATTTAAATTGCATGGATTATATATTGGTCATATTATTTTTTAATAATTTATTACTTTTAAAATGGTTCACTCACTCTCTAATAATCATAACACTGGTGAAACCTGCATGTTATTTTAACTAAATGAAATATCAGTCATCTACCCTATTGTACATTCGCTGAAAACCATAACCAGTTTATTGGTGTTAATTGTTCAAAGCCCCTACCTATAGACGACATTCCACAAACAGCAGCAGCACGTAACTCTATAAATTTAGCGACTTATGGAACTTACGTGCAATTGCACAACCTATTTGTGGTATTGCGCTGCTTTTTTTAACAGTTCTTAAAAAAATCTCAGCAATAAAACTTAAGCGATTCCTCCACAGTGAGGTGTTGAAATCGGTTATTAGATAACAAGCATTCACATAAGCTTTAACGGAGTTTAGTTTAGTTTTATTTTATAAGTTGTGCACACTTTTGTGTGCTTTCTTTGGATATACCGATATTGAGTCAGTTCAAGCTCATAACATTTGATATTTGAGAATCGCGAAAAATCCAATTCGGGTTATATTCGGGAAAGTTATTTTAATTTAGACAAAGCTTTGGTCGC
The DNA here is from genome assembly GCA_018236665.1 of Calephelis perditalis. Lineage (NCBI taxonomy): Eukaryota > Metazoa > Arthropoda > Insecta > Lepidoptera > Riodinidae > Calephelis > Calephelis perditalis. Next base: position 2,844 of record DVZK01000703.1, on the reverse strand, counting down.
ATGCAAAAATTTTAAAATTATGGCAGTGATGTGCCAGGGGCGTCCTTATTTTGGGACCTATTTTAGAACGAGAATAAGAAAGCCAAAATACAATATTTTACAGTAAAGACTATTTCTAAATAGGTATATTGTCTTAAATTAGTGTGCCGACAACGACGTACTATAGATCGTCTAAGCTGAGAGACGCGCCCCACTACCCACTATTTTATATGCATATGTTAGTGCAAATATTAATAATGTTATCTTGCCAATTTTTTCAAAACTTGCAATCTGCATTGGCACAGATAAGTCAACTGTCACATGTCTACATTTGCATTCTGCAACGCTTTTTGTTAATAGAAATACTGTCATATTATAACATGTCTGCTTTGTCTCGCGCTCGGACAACATCTAAATTATTTGTTTTTAACAAAACGAATAGCAATAAATTGAACTGCATTGCTATTAGAACACTTAATAACTATAAAGTTCATTTCAAACAAACAGAACGCGACTTTACAATTTGGCAAAAAGAACAAAGACGTAGTGCCCTCCCCTCATCTCGCTACATCTCATTCCGTCAGTATCGGAAATATGCGAGGCACATACTCAGTAATCATTTGTTAAAATAGACTATAGTTAAACAACAAATTCGAAGGAATTCGATGACTGTTACAAGGATAACTGAATGTCTAATTACAGATGTGATTTACGTGTATTTGCATGCATATCTACTATCAATAAAATTGTATGCGTAAATGCGACGATGATGCGAGTCACTTCAACTTAGACGATTTATACCAAGGTTTATCACAATGATAAAATAAAATATATTTTAATATATATGTATATACCGGAACAATTCAATGGTCTGATAGTAATCGCTTATACCGGCCTAATAAAAAATGGGGTAAAAATTTTACAGCACAGATAAAGCCGCAAGCAAAGGGTCAAGTTCAACATTTATTTATAACTATCATATTATTCTTCGATTCTGTGTGTTTCGTTACAATTTGTCTATACGTGAAATATATACAACGCTAACGTATTTAAGTTGGATTAGATAAAAAAATCAAAAAGACACCTGGCTGATCTAGGTATATTTACTATTATAGACAAACTTAACGTAATATTCTAGCACTCGAATTCAATAGCACAGATAAATTAGTCACCAAAGTAGCAAGAAAATGGAAATTTTGAAAGTGTTAATAGTCATGATCGGTAACAAACGACGGCTTAATATCATATATATTTTAGTACGATGGAAGATTCTTGAAGACATAAACTCGCATTTGCATTATATATAATAAATAATTATTAACAAACGTGAATATTGTTTTATAATCGAAGACCTTGATGTCAAGCCCCATAGCATATTAAAATTACGTTTTCAATGAAGAAAAATCGGTACAAACACTTAAATTTTTCGGCCTTCATAGAAGACAGGGAAAACAAATTTTATCCGAATCGCTACTCCAATGGCAAAATCTTATTAATTTACAAATTCGACCTATTATATGCAATATTTACAATAATTTACTACGGCAGTGAGCTACACTAAAACTTTCACTATGAACTATCTGCGTTTGATTTTCTTCGTACCTGGTGCGCGTTTAACACTTGGCTCGGTGTTTGAGTTATAAACTGTGCAGTACCTGTAAAAACATAAAAAATATAAGCTATTAAATATAAAGAAATTTACATGAAATACAAACTCGTAAATTAAATAAATAATATAACTGGACAAATTACTCTGATCTACCTCATCAAAGAACTGATCTAACGACGAAATAAGCAAACTATATACTAGTGTCCTGGATTAACGATGTGTAATAATATGTGCTCCTGAAATAAGCAGTCAGGTGAGCAATAAGCGTCAATCACGGGTGAGTAGAGAGTCTGGCGTAGTGCACGCGATTTACGCGCGTATTTTAAATTCGCGCAATGCTTGTGATTGCAATGTATTGGCGCCTATAGTCTATTCACTTTAAGAAAATAGTGACTCATCGCTGTCAAGCAGTCAAACTTAGAAAGTCGTGTTCACAATGACCAGTTGAAATATGCCCTTCAAACAAACGTCTATTCGCAGTAAGAATGTTAAAGGTCACTTTAACATTCAACCTCAGTTTTGATAAAATTATTCTTTTTAAAATATCAACCTTGTCATAAATTGTTTTTTGTTAATTTTATATTGTGTCAATGACAAAATATATGCGATCTAATACAATATGTCTAATTATTTTCTGAGACCTTAACAAAGAAAACGGTGACTCATCGTTGTCACGCAGCTAGCCACGCCCCTAAATTAGAAAGTCATACAGTAGTGAATATGGCTAGTGCTTGAGGTGTTTCTAAAAATACCGTTTATAAAATCATCAAAGAACGGAAGGAATCGAATAATCTAAAATCACCAGTAAAAAAAGAGCTCGACTGTCTATGATTACCAAATTTGATGATTTAGACAAATGTGCTATAAGGAGGAAAGTGCATTCATTTCATTCATTCATTTCATTCATTCATTTCATTTCATTTCATTTCATTTCCATTGTGTTTAAAAACGAGTACGCGATATTAGACATAGTTTTGTCACTATGTAACGAATATCTAAGAAAAATTAAAGAACACAGGGAATCTAATAAAAATATGTATTTTCTTGATGAAACGTTTGTAAACGCTGGACACGTTAAAACATAGGCGTGGATAGATTTGACGATCAAAAACAAGAAGGATACTTATCGAGCCGGTTTATCTAATGGTCCGGGCGCTCCTACGAGAAAAGGTGAAAGGCTGAAAGTCACACATTGGGCACATTAGAAGTGAAAAAGGATTTCTGGAAGGGGGATTGCTATTATTTGAATCCAAATC
>DVZK01000702.1:0-11095 GCA_018236665.1 Calephelis perditalis | reverse complement strand
TAAATATAACACATACATTATGCAAAACATTTAGTGAGCTCTTTGAAAATGTATTGCAATATGCAAACAGATTTTATGCGCCGATGAATGTGAATCAAGCGCTAGTTGAATGCATTATGACCAGTTGATTGCAGTAAAAATGTTTCTCTGTATTAGTAAAAAAAATACTACTCAATCATTTCGTAAGCTTTAATAGATAAGATAAATATTCTTTGAGCGACAATATTTCTAGCCCAGTTCCAGTTTTCCATTTTATCTATAAATAAACTAACTAGAACGGATAAACTTCATTTTTAAAACGGCACAAATTCACAAGAAAACGTAGTACGCTAACAACCGCAGCAGTCGTACGATTGTGTTGCAGCTAATGACGCCCACCTCGTGGTACTTTACAAATGGATGCATTGAAATGAGGTTTCCTATCATTTTAAGATCCTTGTGGAATATTAGCAGAAATTCAAATTATATATTCTATCTGTTTGTGGCATCGATAGGCCAGAATCTGTTGTATCTTAGCACCAGAAGTGCCTTGTGATTGCTATTTTATGCATTTTTTGTAAGATTTTGGAACTTTCAACGCAAGAGCCTATGGGATCATCGGTAGGTGCGGCATTATTACACCAGTAGTAATCCCGGTTGTTCAATATGTTTCGGTCTTCCCGTCCCTGGTGAGAAGGTGGGTTTCTTAATTTATTTGTTACTTCAGTAGACCACAGGTTTTCGCAGAACACAACCCTGCTGCGCAAAGCTTGCAGCATGTTTGTGTTTAACTACAGTAATGTTGCAAAGCATTGCTGTAATATGCTGGGCCGCAAAAAACACGGAGGTAGCCATGTACGTGAGCTCATTAAAAGTGTAACACATTACACATTACTGCATATCCATCTTCGTTACAAAGCCTTTGCTTATCAATCTTAACTAGAACGGTTATTTATAAATAAGTAAAATGCCATCAAAAAACTGCAGGTATCACTAATCCAATCATTTTTTTGTCTGAATAATCCCGTAAATTAAACCTTACCTTACTTAGCCCGATGTAATTTTAATAAAACATTATCATGCATAAATTCGCATGGCTTATTAAAAATGTATATCTTAAATTGGATTAAATATTTTAGTAGTTTCCTAACATTTTTTACTAGGTAAACTAGTTTCGGTTATTCTTTTTTTTAAAGCAGGTGATTTCAGTTTGTTTTTATTAAACTAGTTTAACATTATGTTGTTTTTAATTACATTTCGAAATTCCTATTTTGTTATGTCTTTAATTTAAAGTAAATAATTAAAATAAATGGATGTTTTATAAGTTGACTGCTTTGAAAGTCTAGCAATTCAGCTATGAAATGTGCGGAATATTAATAACTTTCAACTAAAAAAATATTATCATTTATAAATCTACGCCTATGTGGTATATCGGTTCAGGTGTTGGGCTTGATTGCATGAGGCCCCGGGTTCGAATCCCGGGTCGGGCAACAAAATAAAATTTGGGTTTTTTCTAATTAAAAAAAATGTTGCTCAGAATTGGATATGTGCCCGGTTGGCAATAGGCTTGCCACCTATCACATTGTGGGACTTAGTGTCTTCGGCTAGTCGTTGGTGCCTTGGTTGTGCGTCACTTAACTTTTTTATAATTTATAAAAACACATTGTAGATAAAAAAATTACTACCTTACAATAATTACTTGCAGATTTTACGCAAACGAAACATATATTAAAACCAGCTATGTGCAGCTATTTGAAACGTTTAATACAGAAATTTAAATAATGATAGCGTGATGTAGAATTGCGTCGTTTTGTTTTTATCGTGAAACCCGACATTACAAATTTACGAATCTGGTGTGAATGCATAATAAAACGTTTAATTTGGGTCTGTAATGGTGAAAGAAATATAAATTCAAATAAAGCAGTAATTTAACGTAATAATGTACGGCATGATTCGGTCGTTAGCGTCGATGTTGAGCGCTGAAACCAGAGTTTTCATCCACAATTTTAAGTGTTTTGATGCAGTCATTTTAAAGTGGCTTGTACTGATATTTTAGAACAATTTTACGGCATTAGAAACGAATATTAATATTATGTTTATCTTTATTTACTGTACTTAAAGTACAGTTAAACAGAGGTAAGCGACTGTACGGTACTGTACAAAAACTGGCTGCACCAAATATACTGAATATGGAAGAAAAATGGGAGACATTTCTATATGTCTTTACATGGTTTTTTGTAAAGGTAATGGATTTGAAAAAACATTAGAAGTAATTCTAAAAATTCAGACAAACATAATAACAACTTAAATCACAGTCAAGGGTTGATTTTTCTAGACTTATAACGATTATAATAACACTCCACTTTAAAGTGCTGATAATTTGAAAATTGTTGTAAATTCTTTACTTTTACAACAAAAACATTGTTTTATTGTATTTAGTGTGGACAAGTGAACAATTTAGCTCTATGGATGGTAATAGATAACTATCACGCTTAGACACCATAAATGTCACTGGAAAGTCCATTTTATGGTCGGTATTTTAGGCCACTTGTGTAAATACTACCTTACTCTGTGCTAAATGTGATAACTGTGAGCACTGACGATATGGCGACAACATATTCAGATAGATCCAGATGAGCCACTGTGTAACACCACAATATCTACACGTAAGTACTTATTTCCTCTGAAAGAGTACGATAAAAGTATTATATTATTTTGTTTATAGCTGAAACATCAGAATGCAGACTACAAACAAATACCTACTTACATCCACTCATCAAGAGTAAGGTAAAAGTATAGTCTCATTTTGGTTATAGCCGAAATATCAGAATGCAGAAGCGCATTTTTACTGGAAACTAAATGTGGACATAAGTTACGAAACGTATATAAATCTCGCTTGCTCTTTGTTTCAACTGCCGGATAAATTTTCCCAATCAAAACATCGCCTGGCTAAAAGCATTCAAGTAAAACAAAACATTTTCGAACCGTCTCATTGTTATACATTTACTGAAATATTTATTTGAAGAATGAAAAAAATGCATTAAATTAAAACATTAACATATAGGTTTCTATATACATACATAACTGCATATCCTTACGCCAAGAAACTTCATTCTATTCTCGTTTTGCATAATTCTGTTCTTATCCCAATGCTGTTTTATAGAAGCGAGATTTGGGTATATAAAAAAAACCATGAGAGAAGGATAAATGCACTCAAAATAAGAGTGCTACCGCAAATCGGGTATGTATCGCTCGCTGATCGCATTCTTGACAATAAGCCCCGCGAAAGGTTTTCCTAAATTTCCTGTAATGAAAGGGTACGCTTAGAAAAATTTTGTTTAATTTTTTTTAAGCCTGTGACATCGGTTGATTTACTTTTATTTGTGTTATTTGGGGAATCGGTGTCATCGTCATTGGTCTGCAACCTTTTTACAAGAAGTACAACTCCAAAATTAAACCCGGTGTTGTGTTATATCAGGCAAAAGTAAACTATAAGCTGAAATAAGTAGCGTATTCTCCCAAACAAGGCGAGGCCGTTCCGAGAACTGAGTGGCATCGGGGTGTAACACGATGTTATGAATGTACCATCTCAAGGCACCTGTGCGAACCCTGTTGTATATTAGCTGTTACTTTTTTAAACGGAGCTCTGGAAGAGTAAGTACAAGTAGGGAGAATGATAAAAAGGTCTCCTTGTTGAAGAGCTAGATTGTTCGAAATTAACCGGCATTTGACCTTGCAACAATGCTTGCAATGATGCTTTGAATGAGATGAACAGCCAGCGATAACTACAAAGTAAAAAATAATTTAAAGTATAAAGAAACTTTTTAGAAACAGCTTTTATGTGAACGCTCTAAAAATATTAACTATGACCTTACAACCTTATTACACATCTTATATGATCATAAAAGCTTGTCGTGATGATCAGTATTTAATCGAAATGAAATTTTAATAATTACATTTTTTTATTTCACTATCTTGAAAATTTCTCAGTTTAATTTTGTTTTAAATATTTGAAGCTATAATATTTTGCAAAGGCATTTTGAAGATGAGCGGCACAGTCTTGCGGAGAAAGAGAACTTTAAAAATCATAAATCATAGCTCTAAAATATTTTCGATCTAATTCCATTTTCGTTGCGTACGTAGAACTTTGATGTGTAATAAAAAAAACAATTGACAAAAATTTTTTTGTTTTTTTATTAATAAATATCTGGATGGCCGAGCTTTGCTCGGTATTTTTTTTTAAATGATTCTTAGTCAGATCGATTTATCGCCCCCAAAACCTCCTACATACTAAATTTCATGAAAATCGTTGGAGCCGATTCCGAGATTCCAATTATATATTTATAATATGTATATACAAGAATTGTTCATTTAAAGGTATAAGATAAGGTTGCAACGTTTTTAAAATATAACATTCGAAATTCAAATAGTTCCGATTAGCTAGAAGTGCAAAACTTTTAGTGTGCTACATGTAGCAAGAGATAACCGTAGATTATAGACACCATAGATGTCGCAGGTGCGTCGTTGTCCTATGACCGGGATGTTGATGTTCGGCCTATTGTGCGATCCTGTTGTCTAGTCTATGGCTGCAGAAACAGGTAAGGCGTTGGATCCCTACACGGGACATTTGCTGCCCAGCACCCTACAACCAGTGGTCTTGTTAGAGGTGACCTATATTTTTACCAGCATTTGTCTCTTTCGAACTGCCTGGCAGATATTTTATTGTACTCAGCGGACACGAACAGTATTTTTTGTTACTTAAAACTTTTTTGTAACTATCAATTTCAATTATCTGAAAGAAGGATGGCCAAATTGTACTTGACGACGAAACGATAAATAGATAAATACCCTCATTTTTAATATCTTAAAAACGCAAGAAACATTTTAAAGTACTCACAAACAAAAAAAAATTGTAATTCATTCTGCGTATAAAATCACTTGGTAAATCAAAGACTAGAATTAATTACTACGTTTTTCTAGCTTTTAACTGTAATTCAGTTTAATACCCTTATCTTTCTATCAGATCCCTAGAGATCGATGTCAAAAAGGGTCGTCTGTCTAGCCGGCTCATGGAGTCTGGTCCACTTGGAAGACATATTTCGACTGATAATTCAAGCTCTATATTGCTTTAAAATTGCATGTGCACTTTAGACAACAAGAATGGTATATACATAAGTACAAAGTAATTTAATGCGTACATAGGGTGCTTTGATATATGCTCTATTTTTTTTGTTATTCTCTGAGGGAAATTGAAATAAATAAAAACGGGATTGCCAATTACCCTCTTCGTTTATCGCTAACAACGCTTTTATACTACGTCACAGTCGCGTAATAGGTAATTGTGGATTCTAATCTCAAAAGTATTATTGACATTATTATGAAACATCGTGGCTGTTTAGGTATGATTTTTAAAATTGATGGCGTTTACTACCTAAAAACAAACCTAAGTTTAGCTTGGACATGACAAAAAGAAGTTAGGTCCAGCTCGTAAAGAACTTCTTGTTGTTTGCTAACACAAATATGCGTATCAAATAATAATGGCTATATGAAAGAGTGACGTCACTTTAGAGTATCACTCTGTATATCGAAATCTGGATTTCACTTTGTTTTGTAATAATTAAAATATATAATAATCAATTGTTAAATAAATATATTGTTCTTTTCTTATGTAAACGCGATCGGTCCCAGCGGTAACGGCTATAGTAATAATTACAATGCTTTCATCTGTAATGGTAATTTCTGCCGCCTATTGTTCGGTACTTCACGGTAATTGTGGAAATAAATCAACAGTAACATTACGAGAGGCTTTGCGTTGAATACAACTCAGCGCGTTTATTTATGTTATGAACCCACTCCCATTTATAAATTAAGAGTAAATATCGCTCAGGGGCATTGTCGTACAACAGCCATTTTACCCCTTGGAATTGGAATAAAAAGTTTAGAAACAAATTGTATTCCATTTTTATACATAAACAAAAATCATAAAGGACACGTTAGAAATTGATGTAAAAATTAAACTCATTGTTTCCTCTTCGTTTTCAACCGATTGCTAAAAAGGAGGAGTTCTTAATATTTGTTTGTGTTTTTGGGCGTAATCTCGGAACTTTTAACTGAATATTTAGTTTATCTAAGTTGATGAGTAGCTTAACCGGATTTGCACCATTGCTTCGTCTATTAGCGTTTCCGTGACATTAATTCACGCCATTGACTTATTTTCTGCTGAAAGTGGCGGTATTAGTTAAACTTGTATTCTTAGCTTAATTCCCGACCTTAAGGTAGTAACGCACCAGTTGCATGCATGGTATCTATATGCAATGGTTGTCTCTTGTTGTAATAGCGATTTAGAATCAGGATCTAACATCGTTTAATTCACATAGAATGAAAAAAGGCAGTTGTGACGTGTCTATAAAATACAAAAATCTAACACTGGATCGGAGCACGACCACATTCTGAGAAGATCCGGCGAAAGAAACTCAGCGCTAGTCTTTCCTCCTCATTTAACAATATATGTATGTACATTAATTTATATTGAAGTATTAACACACTTTACAATATACCTGTAAGAGTTTAGTATGGAGTAATTAAATCAAAGCGCTATTATTTGCTAAATATTCAACAACGGTATAACCATAATCTTTTCCATTTTTAAAAAAAATATTATCTAATTGCAAAGTCTTTCATGTAATCGGGAAGTTTATAATAAAAATGTGTACCTACATTGGCCCATAAAAGAATGGCTTACTCTGAGAAGACGAGACAAATGCACAGCAGGATTTGCTTATTCGCAATCTTAAAACTTATTTTTTTTAAGAATCGAAAATCAGATTTTATCAGCAGTGTTAGATCTATAGGTACTTAGGCAAAATCAATGCGTTTAAAAAAGATTAAATGTTGTAGTTTTTATTCTAGTTGAGCCTTAACATAAAAAGACATTGTTATAATTCTAAAATAAAAAAACAACAACAGATTTTACGATCAACAAATTAAAATATAAAATAAAAATTTTATTACCTCGTTCCAGTTCGTTACTTTTACGATTTGATGATATTGAAATATACATTTTATTGGTAATAAACGGTTACAAGCAATGAAATGTGTTGAATTATCCAATAAAAGAGATTTAGGAAATTTGTCGTTGTTAGCATTTACGGAAACCAATATTGTAACAGAAAATCCCATTAAGACATAAATGTGAAATGATGGCCGAGTTCAACATTAAGAATGCCAAGTGTATTTGTTGACTTTAAAGGACAAAATAAGGCGTATTTGAGTGCTAAATTTTATTTATAAAATTATTGAAAGTAATAAAATAGGTAGTTCAAACAAATAATTGACTTGATTAGACGGTACTTAACACCATAATAAATCTCAATCTATCTGTGGGTGAATTCGACAAAGACACTTATTTTTAGTGTTAAACTAGGCTGTCATTCCTTTTTTTATGTTTTGATATTATGATATGTCTACTTTTTGTAAAGATGTTATGAATTGTAATAGGTATTTAAATTTGTATAATTACAGTTATTTATTAACCTATCAACTATTCAAAGATTTTTATTTTACTTATTCGCTTCATGGGGTTACCTTGAGGCCGAGTAGTTTTTAGAGGCTTCTAGTTTTTTTGTCATAAAAATTGTATATTGTCATTTGATGGAAGGAAATTAGATTTTTTTTTTCAAGTTTCAATTCTTGGTTTAATAGGTTGTAATCAGTGCTGCCTAACTTTCAACTTCTCCAGTAGTAAGTAAAGATTTATATTTCATGTGATTACACACACTTCACCTAAATATGAGCTATGGACCTTGATAAGATTTTTTGTCCATAATGAAGATTACACAGTTTTCCATGTGTGAAGGAGTCATAAGTGATTCAAAATTTTTCGTGTATGACACTGCTAATACTACACATTTCTCAAACTTGGCTTCAACCTTCTGCTGCTGATTCTTAATCGAAGGCGTATATTGCTTTTCCGCTAAAATGAGCATTATGGGGAATTATTGCTAAAAAATCAATACTAGTGTTATTAACAAGCTTATTAAACATTTGTTTATGTAGTGTTAAAAGATTGTATCGAGGTGTTTGTGGTGTAAATGTACTTTTGGCAAGCTTAAGAATTTGAAAGTTGAAGAATACGTAATTGATAAAACTAAGTGATCACTAAATAAATAACTGGCGAAAAATGTATTAACCTTATTATTTTGAGAGCGAAGCCAACGTTTACTTCTTTTGGGTTATTGATGTTTATGTACTAGATCGCGAGATAGGATGCACAGTACTAAATGACAGCTATTCCTTGTACCGATTTGAAGTGCCCTTCTTAAGTATTGTGAGAATTAAATTAACATCTAAATACATATGGTGCTATATGAAAATCTCTGCCTAGATGATTGCAGTTTTACTATGTCCATACTCCATACTATGTCCATTGATTCCGTGGACACTCGCTACACGCTAGCCACAGCCATTAGCGCCAATAATGTGGCAAAAGCCAAATAGGCATAAATCATAAATGACAGACTCTGGAAAGAAAGAAAAAATATTTATTTGCGGAATGTGAGTGTTACAAAGATGCTACAAAATTATATAAGCGTACCAACATATTCTACCAACTAGTGATGTGAAAATATTTTGTTAGGTTTTAATCAAATAAGTATTTTTAATTATTTACTTACTATTTACACACTGTTTTTTGTATTGATTACATGAATATTTATTAACACAAACAATTTTTAGAGTGTAAATTAATTTATCCCTATCTACCGTAAACTACCATCTTTTCCAAAACGGAAGAAGAAGAAACGACAAAACAAACTCCCCGGCAACCAGTCATATTAAAAATAATTTATTATTTATTCTTATCTGCAAGAAAATTTTTGACACTGTAACATGTTTTCTCTAAAAGTGGGTTGAATACCTTTTTTCGAAATCTATTTAATGGAATTGATATGCACATGTAGTTTCTCACTATTTCTAAAATATGACAAACCTAGGACTTCAGCATTTGTACGAAATAAATGGTGATGTTTTTTACAAATACACACACGGCCAATATTAATAAACAAGGTAAAAGTCATATTTTAAGTGACTTAAAAAGTGGTTTGCATAAATATAATTGATTGGCACTACATGTCGCACGTATACACTTCTTCTGAACTCTAAAGGGTCTTGTTAATTCTACAGAGTTCCCCGAAATAGGATTACCATGCTGCAAAGCGGAAGAAGGTATAGGCCAGTGTATTAGTAAAATTGAAGTCAATATTTTCGGGCAATAGCTCCGATGCTTAAATATTAGTGAAATTGCAGCTACGTTGCAGCTTTAGGTATTAATACGTAACCATTAACATCTTCAACATCTGTAAAACAAATCCGTCTGTTTTTGTTTTTTATGTCTACAAGAACTAACGGTAGTTTTCTTTGTAAAACTACAACGAACTTATTCAATTTAAATCATCTTTCCGATCTTTAAAATACTCATGATAAGGCACTAGAGAAGAAAAATACGGAGCAACCGATCTAGTTCCACCTTGTTATTTAAAAGTTCTGCGAAGTGCATTTTATAGTTGCAAACTGATTCTGTCTAACAAGTCTGTTGTTGATCAGAATGAATGATCACAGATTACTGTTGCTGCTTTTTAAATGTAAGTAATATTTTATTTTCTTGATTTTATAATATCTATTTTAAGGCAAGCGTACTGACTGATGGTTAGTAATCACTTTGTGCTTCCAAAAATCAAAATGGGAGTTGCGTCAAAATGAGGTTGTATAATAATATTATACTTTTGTGTAAATTAATTTCAAAACTTTGTAAATCGCAAAACTGTTTCATAAGTAGGTATTTGATACACAAAATCACAATAATAGCAAATGATCTTATTTTTTAACGAAGAAGTTAAACATGAAAGTATTTTTGAAATCAATCTGAAAGATTGAATTTCAGGACGTTCTATAGGAAATTGGTACACGTAAAGATCTTAATCCTTTGGTCGATGAAGTCATCATGCACCCACGTCTTCCAACTTGGTTATATTTTCACATTTATGTTTTTGAATAGTATCGATTTCTCATAATCTTTTTGATCTAATATCGCAGATAAAAAACTAACGGTAATACATTGAATATTAATTTACAAGGAGGTCGTTAACTATTGATTGAAAATACCGCAGATATCACTTCGCAAATCCTGGCCTCATCATGTGTATTATTAATTAGGTTAGCTAGACCCCGGTATTAGTTATTCAGACTACACCTAACTTCCATAGACAAAGTTACGTCGGTACATAATCCTCAAGTTTCCTCTACGAGATTTATGTGGAAATGTATGTATGTATTAAACCATAAGTAGATGCAATATATACCATTCACTTCAAATGTTTATTAGTATTTGGAATGATTAGGTCAACTGCATACATTCGGAATTTTATTATATAATTTCGTTTCTAAAAAAATCGAATGCAGACAATCCATATAAATCTACAGAGCTATAACATACATTCAGATTTTTGTCGTACGGAGTTCGGATGTATTTGTACGGGATACAATTTTTAAACAAAATGGCGTCCTGTACAAATACACTCAAATTCCTTACGTAAAAATCACTGACGTCTGTGACAGGTCTATAGAAGGAAATGTTTGGTTTTGTTATGTACGAAATTTTAACGAAATGAATTTTCGTAACATGATTCCTAATGTATGTCACGGCCCTAAGATTCATAAAATGATCCGTACTGACATTAAAATGCAAAAGTAGTTTTGTTTTTGTTTTGATCTTGCAAAGGGGCTACGCCTCTGTGGTCTAAAGGTTTAGGTGTTTGGCTTGACTGCTTGAGGTCCCGGTTACAACGAAAATGGGCTTTTTGCAATTTTATATTAAAAAGAAATGTTGCTCGGAATTGGATTTGTGCCTGTTGGCGATAGGCTTCCCACCTATCACATTGTGGGAATTAGTGTCTTCGGCTAGTCGTGGGTGCCCTGGTTGTGCCTCTGCTTGCCTCTTCGGGGATATGGGCGTGAAGATACTGTCAAGCCTATTGCCAACCAGGCACATATCCAATCCCGGGCAACGTTTTTTTTTTCATTAGAAAATTAAAAATATACAATTTTTAATACACTGCATAAT
>DVZK01000701.1:0-11099 GCA_018236665.1 Calephelis perditalis | reverse complement strand
AGTTAATTAGTCAGAAGTTAGTGAGTTTTTGCATTGTCGAATATGTCAAAATGAATCCATCCATGAAAAAACGTATTTAATGATTTTTTGCAGTTAATGAGTTCTTGCAATAAGCTGACGATATATTCGATTCTTATTTCCAATTCGAATGAAATCGAGATTCAATGGTAACCCCCAAACACCTTCAAAGCTAACCCATAAAGATACACGAAATGCATATAACTTTGGAATAATTTGATATAATTTATTAAAGAGGTCATTAGTTCTATTACCAATGCCTCACGTTGTAAATAATTTATGGTGGAATAAACAGTAAATTGTAATTTAATTGAAAACCGATACAAATTTTAATTTATCACAGCCATTAAGTAATAAATTTGTCGTTACTTAATACAAACCGCTGTATGTTTACGACTTTTATAATGTGTACGATTTTGATAAAACTTGTAGAATTTTAATATGGTAAAAAATAAGTTTCATTCAAGAAGCTCGAATGTCAAGTTGAAGTTATCTAAGATTTTAATATAATAGTAATTTAGATTTAGTTCGTTGAGTCTTATTCTCGTTTCGTACTTTAAATAAATTATACTGCTTTATGAATGCAATCTGATGTAAAAATCTACCCATTAAAAACATAAATGTGAATGTCAGCTAAGTTCAATAATAATAAAATGTGTTTTATCGACTTTACCGATGAAAGGATTGATTAATCCATTTTCTGTACAGGAAATTCTAAATTCAAACAGGAACTTGTATGACTAGTTAAAATGATGATCTTCACTTACCAACATAAGTTAAATATGTAAATAAATATATTTAAAAATACAGTAAATGATATAACTCATGTGTAATAGTCATGCTACTTATTGCTGTTAACCCCCTAAGCAGAGTGGAATCATAAATTTTGACGTATATCTGTCTATGAAAGTAACCCTGTATGTAACACACACATATTATGTGATATATATAGAGTTACTTTAACAGGACAGGTCAAATTTTAATACAAGGGAGTTAAGGCAAAAATTATAATTCATTTTAAATATTGCCAAATTGTTAGTAATACCCCCTAATGATAGTGTAGTAATAAGGAATATAAAATTCGTTTAAAATAGTCCGCGTTATTACTTCGCTTGTTGTTGTTACTAGTACGAGTCATGACGTCATCAGCCTGTGCAAGCGATTGCGGTCGGCAGAACCAGTTAAAATGCTTTGTTTACGTTGTGCATTTTGTATTTTGCATTGGGAAAAAAGAGTAACTAATATTTTTAAATTTTTAATTACTTCAAAGACCGGAAGTTTCCTAACCCTCTTTCAAAATTTGGCTGGTCTTTTGAATGTAACCCTGTATGATTAACTAACCATGGTGAGATTTTGTTTTTGAAAGCTAACGAAAACGGTATTGTTCTTAGTTACACTTTATGAACGCTTTTCAAAGTTAATGGAATAACCATTTAACATTATTGTTAGCTGTGGTAGAAATCTTAGACGCTATTCACTTTAAGAATATATTCTTAAGCGGTTTTTGGTACTCTGTATGAACACATAAATATTAGAGAACGACCGAAAGTTTCGGTTTTGGCCAGTTTCGGCCATACAATCTAGTTTCTGCTTTAGTTTTGGATACATGCCTAGGTATAAAGATTACTTTTATAGTTACAAAATACTAAGTGAAAATGATGCCTTACACCGGATGTAGGCACTTACACCGGATTTCAGTATCGAAAGATTTAGGAACATGTTTCGGTAAGTTATAGTTTCGGCTTCGGTTTCGGTCAAAACTGAAAAAAGCCGATATTTCGGTTTTTGTTTCGGTTTCTGCTGAAAAACTTTCGAGTTTCTGTCGAACACTTACAAAAGCATTACAAATGTTGCATCAAATTTAATAAGTCTAAATACAACAAGCCCATAACTGCCTCAAAGGGAAAGCAAAGCTTCAACGAGTTGAGGCTATGGGCTCCAGCCAATCCACCAGGCGGTTAAAATAGTCTTTCAGGAAGGCGTGGCAGAATGTGTGGAATAATGGAGGTCTATTAGGTAAGGGCGGCACATCAGGATGGGCGGGATTTAGAGGCGGATCCATAAACTCCTCCTTACTTAAAAGACTCAAATCTACATCTTGTAGGTTTACAGATTCTCGCCGATTTGACCTACTGTTTTCTCGACAGCAGGAATGGAGTTGCCATATTCGACCATGGCTGTTTTTAAAAGTAAGTGCGGTAGATGTCTACGAAAAAAAAATACTGCAAAGATAAAGACCACAACTTTATTTGATCGCCATCTTGATCGAGTGGCTAACGTACATGCCTAACTCATCCGATCAACCGCGAGGCTCGGCTTCGATAGCCGATCGGGGCAGCCAGGCATTTATGTTGTGAACATTTGAATGTCTATATTTTCGAGTCTAGGTGTGTATTAAATTTATTCTGGTATCTATATAACTAATTCTGTGTATTAGAATCGTTGACCAACACCAATAACACAAGCATACTTATCTTACTTTGGAGTTAGATTCATTTAATTGTATTATTTGTCCAAAGATATGTATTTATTATTACCTACCAGCTAATTAAAAAAAAACGTTCTATATACAATATTATAGCTGAAATATGGGATATCCCACATCTACTAAATATACCTAAAAATTATTGATGTAATTAGTAGGTATAATAAAATAATATTAATATAATTATATGAATCGGCTTAGCCGTTTTATCCACGAATAATTTGACTTGATATTTGAGTCTATTTTTTTTACTAACTGTGCCGAAGAAGTTCGTTTCGACCGGCCGTGCCATGCGATTCTTTTCTTAATTTTTGAAATATTCTATTAGTTATTTTGCTATTCTAGTCTAAGGAAATTCCAAAATTTGTTCATCAGCTCGTAAATCCAGCTTTATTATTTTTTTAATATTAATAAGTAGCTAACTCTCGACGTTGTTCTCTCCTGAATAGTACTCTATTATACTCTTAAAATAAAAAAGTGCTCTATATTTCGGGTCTTTACTTACATGAATATTAAAATTAGTCCAGGTTTCGCGTTTATAAGTGTAAAGATACATATCTTCACTCCAAGTCCCTTACGGCAAAAGCAGAGAGTATCAAATGCTAAATAATCCTTTCAGACCTGTCTGGCTTCCTACACATTCATTCCCTTTTCATACAAACACTTCCGTTTTGGGAACTCTTGACGCCACCCTCGGATAAAATGTGAGTGTAAATTCGCATTTATTACTATTGCAGTACCTCTATATATACTCGTATAAAAATCAATGCCACTATTCGTTGTAATTTTTAACTCAAGATCGGTCTCACCTATCCAAACCAAATGTTTTGGCTTAATTCAGACCATTAAGTAGATGGCTTACGTGAAGTTTGCATAAAATCGGTAGAGCGGCTCTTCATTTATCACATTTTTTGTAACAAATGAATTCAGTAAATTTCGGATCATTTTGTTAATGGGCATTTTTCATTCAAATTGAAACTTTTTTCAGTTATTTTTTTCTTTTTTTTTGTAGTGTTATGTCATTCATGCGGTCACATACGAATACGTAGCGAAGAACGTGCTGGGCCGCTAGTCACTATCACTATATAGTATAAAACAAAGTCGTTTCCTCTGTCCCTATGTCCCTTTGTATGCTTAAATATTTAAAACTACGCAACGGATTTTGATGCGGTTTTATTAATAGATGAAGTGATTGAAGAGGAAGGTTTACATGTATAATTTAAACCCGTGCGAAGCATTTGCCGGGCCGCTAGTTATGTATAAAATGTTGCCAACATCTGAGTCGTGATGAAGTCTTGTTTAACTTCAGTAGAGAATGCAAATATTTTGCTTTCGAAAACAATCATATTACAATATTTAGCTAATTATATATTTGGGACTTTGAACTTTGCGCGATATGTTGCGTTTGTGGCAACTTCGCTTTTAGTCCTATTATGGAACAAAAACATAGCCAACTGGTTTAGTTGTTAATACCACGTTTTTGCGATTGATTTGCTTTAGGAAAAGGTCTTTTAAAATTGCTAGAGTTATCCAAAACGGCTACATCAATTTTGGTGAAATTTTGTATATATATTTGCTACAGCGTTTTTGCGATTGAATCGGTTTTAAAAATGTCTTATGAAATTGTTTAACTCACCTAAACGGCTATACTGATTTTGATTAAATTTTGTATGTATATTTTAATTGGATTTTCAGTTGGTTTGAATAAATATCTACTTACAACATCGATTTTGGTGAAATTTTGTATGTATGGTTCAGTGGGTTTTCAGATGGTTTGAAAATACGATTGGATCTAGTAGATGGCGCTGCTGTCGTATGTCACCAAATTAAGGTTGTAAGAAATTGGCCGGATTATCTAGTATAGTACACAAACACCCATTGTAACAATGTTTGTAATAGAAATCCTCCTAACCGATTTTTAAAGTTTGCTTAGTTATTTGCTACTGATAAAAAAAGGAAGGGTTTAGTTTTGACATATCCAAAATTATTAGCATTTTCTAATCTTTATTAATTACAAATTAATATTGAAATTAGAATTTTTACGGCTAAATTAAACGTAAATGCCTAATTTAATAATTGGAATAGCAATTGTTTGTAGGTTTGTCGGTTTAGTTTAGCGCAAATTGACAATATTTAAAATACTTTTAAATATCTACAGGGTTCAAGACCCAAAACGAGTGTTGTTTAAGAAGACCTTTAAAATACTTAATCCTGGCAAAATATTTATTAGATTATGGTAAGTAAATATATATTAAAATAGATTATTTATATCTATTTTAATTGTTAATATTTCAAGTTTTTATTAATCTGCCATAAACTACCTCCGTTTCTAAACCTAGTAAGTCTGGAGCAGAAACAGAAAAATTAACTCCTCGGCAATTAGGATTAAACTCTCTACCTTTCACTTCTACCTTTTCCGAATCTAGTCAATCAGGAGAAGAAACAGTAGACTAGGTTTATCCTCGGCAATCCTCAATTTCACAAAAAAAAAATATTATTCTGCGCCAGCGCAACTTCGAGCGTGGCCGGGCTAGTTTAACATATTTTTATAGGATTTATAGATAGTTTCACCATATATGGAGTGATCAATATCTCATAGATCAACAGTGCGATAGTGTATGAGACATGAACATGTACTAGAACATGCGTTGTCAGTATTGCAATAATGTATGGAGTGGGCTGCGCGGAAGCAATATTTGATGTTATCTGACATCAAACTGCGTTGTAACAATATTGACCACCAAGGATCAATAGTATTTTGATGGAAGATCAACCGGTATCTAAGTGCTGAGTCGTATATATTTTTTAGACTAATTGATCTAACCCTAAAATAAGCAGATTTTAAACTTGTGTTAGAGATTTGAATTAGCGATATCAATATACAAAAGTAAAGTATCTTCACGCCCATATCCCCGAGGAGGTAGGCAGAGGTACAACCAGGGCACTCACGACTAGTGAAAGACATTTAGTCCCACAATGTGATAGGTAGCAAGCCTATAGCCAACTGGGCACATATCCAATCCCGGGCAACGTAATTTTTATTATCGAATTGAAAATATACAATTTCTATTTTTTTTGTTGGTCGACCCGGGGATGGAACGAGGGACCTCTAGAAGTCAAGTCCGATGCCGGACCGCTAGACCACAGAGGCAATATATAGAAAATAAAAGTTTCTTATGTCGGATCTTCTCAGTTATGGCCGCGGTTACGATCCGGTGGTAGTTCATAAAAATGTCAACTAGCAAAAGTACTACTTATATAATTCATTTGAATAAAGATTTTCTGATTCTGATTTCAACTTAACTAAATGAATATGTCTCAGGGGTTATTGAAAATGTTTAATTTTGGTGTTATTTTACTAAAAATAACTGAATAAAATGACACAAATTCTCCGGAGGAAAAGTGATATACCTTGTCGAAGTTATTTAAAGTAAAGTATCCGTATCTCTAAATAATACGCAGAGATACAGCTAGGGCAACTACGATTAGCCGAAGACACTAAGTCCCACAATATGATAGCTGGTAAACCTATCGCCATAGTCACGAGTGCTCTGTTTGTGCAGCTGTCTACCCTTTCAGAGGTATGGGCGTGAAGATACTTTTTTAATGGTAATTTACTAGCTGTTGCTAACTTACATCGTAAAAAATACTCGTTTTGTGTTTTGCATAGAAATGTGAAAAAAGCCCACTTAGTTTCCTTCGCCGGATCGTCTCAGTTTGAGATCGCGATTCCGATCCGTTGGTTGTTTATAAAAATATCGACGCTCATAAGTACCACTTGTATGGTCCACTTAAATATTTTTTTTTTTTCGGATTATGACTCCGATTCTAATTAGAGTTTATCCAGAAAAGAGTTCTGCGTTTCAGTTAAAGTTATGTGTGTTAAAAAAATACGCAATCGAATCAAGGACTCCTTTTAGCCAACTTCTAAAAAAAGGAGAAGGTTGAATGTATGACTCTTATATTTATTTTTTATGTATGTTAATGAATTTCTTCGTAATTTCTATACTGATTTTTTATTAGAAAAGCGCACTTCCGAGGAAGTCCCATAGCCACCAAGTTTGGATCTGATAATAGAAACTCAGAGAAATCGAAGAAAATAATAAGTTTTTGTGAATTTAGATAACAAAATAGTAAAAACGAAGTAAGTTTTTTGTATTTTTGCGGCGCTTGAATTATTGCTGCTAGATCGCTAACACTTGCATAAAAGGGTACCTAAGATTATAAAAGTGAAAGTAGTTACGACACAATACATTTAAACGTTACTTAGATATTTTATTTATTTTACACTTTATTGTACAAACAATAGAGATCAACAGAGAAATAATACAAACAATAAATACGGGACAAAAAGAGAGCTTATCTCTTACAAGAGATACATCAAAGCTCACATACGATAGAGAAAAAATACAAATAAAAAGTAATAGTAGACAGTGTATAAACCAAATATTTAAAGAGAAAAAACTATCTCTATATAAATAGTCTATATTTAGATCTAAATCTAAATTTAGATATTTTTGTGGGAAAAAATATAAAATTTACGTAACGATCTAACCAAATACAGTACGTGTGGGCTCGGTTATCTTCGTTAACAACTCGGCGCCTGCTAATCATGGCGGTGTCGAAATCGCGCCACTTATCGGGAAGGAAGCGTGCGATAATGAATTATGCCAGGTACAAGACAGGCTACCACGGAAACTAGAACAAACTACACTCGAGGTCGAGTGCAATCGATTAGAATGTATTACGACAGAGAAACGTATGCAAACAATGTATTTTTGAAGTGAATTCTTTAGCGGCGTTGTTTTTGTGATGGGTAAAGAATGCTAAACTCGCGTTAGGATACTTGATCTGATCGAAAATTCGTAAGACGGAGAGTGAAACCACTGTATGCTGTCACCGCATTTCATACTGTCATTTTTTATTCTCTGACCGGTATATCATTAAGGTAGCTCACAGTTTAGCTCACTTGAAGATTGCAATGCAAATTTATTATTTTGTTGAACAAAATCAATTAAATGAATATTATATTCGACTCTGTGCTCTAGCAGTCCAGGGGACACTACAACTTTTCCCCAGTGTTTTAAAGATCGTATCCCAGAATAAAACTCAATCTTATATTCTTGCCACGATTTGTGCTCGTGATTGTAGTGCTTCAATTAAGGTAAGCTACTCAGTAAAGATATCTGAAATTAGGATGCAAATAATATTTGTTTAATTATGTCATCATCACAGGTTGATTATTTACAATGTCGTCGCCTCTGTTGTCTAGCGGTCCAGGTGTTGGACTTGATTGTATGGGGTCACAGGTTCGATGCCGGGTCGGGCAACAAATTTTGTTTTTCAAATTTTCTAATGACAAAAAGGTTGCTCGTGATCGGATATGTGCCCAGTTGGCGATAAGCTTGCAACCTATCACATTGTGTGCCCTGTTTGTGCCTCTGCCTATAACTTCGGGGATATAGGCGTGAAGATACTTCTGTTTACAATGTTAGCTACATTGTTTCGGTTGTAAGGGTTCCACAATCTAAAGGACAGAAAAAATCTCGCCTGCAAGTGCAACCTCCAGTGCTACGAAATAACCAGTGCTCTGACTTTGTCAATATTATCTGAGGTTGAGACTGCAAACTGCGGCAGATAGAGTAAGAAACCTAATCCTAGATTCACAAGCTCAAACGTAAAGAGCATCCTGAATTAAGGCTGGAATGATGATGATGATCGTTATCAACTTTGTTAACATATTGTGGAGATCCGTCTGCATGTTTTCCTTTTAACACTATAAAATTAATGTTAAATTTACCACAGAAAAGTCACTATTTATCGATATTTCATTGCACATGACAATGCTCAAAGAGCAGCTTGAAGGAATGAATAATTCATCATCAAGCTCATTGCTAAATGTAAGTGATTGTGTTACATTCATGAAGTGTGTATCAAAACTTGGTTAAGGGTGTGTGAAGTGGTGTAAATATAAGTGAAAAGCGTTTTTAGATTAACATATTTTTCATAGATTTTTATGTGCTAAGAGAGCGAATGAGCACAAGACTCTCTTGGTGGTAAGAGTATATAAACAGATAGATTTTATAGGTTCGTTACAGTCCTTTTTTTGAATGCCTAATTTGTTGCTAACCGCGAAGTTTTTACAACTTCACCGGGCTATAAGCTAAGGCTAACACCCCGGTTACAGGACCGCGGTGTTAGCCTTATTGTGCAAGTCTACTGGCCACCTTATACTCTGGACTGGAACCCTACCGTGGACGTGGAAGCCCACCCGAACAAGTAGCTACACAGCACTACCAGCAGTAATCTAGTAATTTTTAATATTTAGTTTATCTTGCCACTATAATTAAACTATAATTTTAGTTTCTTTTAACGCCAAATTTTAAGTAAAATTGGATTTACTTATGTTTTTCGGCAAAAAAATATTTTAAGAAATAAAAATGTTTCAATTATTTTTTTTATTCGATTGGTGAAAGCTAAACTTAGTTAAAGGGACAAATATACTTAGTTAATGGCGCAAATATACAGATCTTACAAAAGCGAAAGCAAATTTCAGAGGTCGAATTTATTTAACATACCTGTTGGCGGGTAAGACAAAATTACAAGCATACATTACCACGATTGAAACTCTTTACATACCATGGCATCGTACAGAATGGAAGCAAATACGTAGTCTGGTTATTAATTAAGTTATATCTACTTAAACTGACAAAAGAAACCATATTAAATTTAGGTGTGATAAAATCACTCTTTATTTAAAAAAATACGTAGAAAAAGTGCAGTTCGTTAAGCTGGTGTATCAGGCTATAGTAAATACATCAGAACAATACACCAGTATAGCGTACCAAATCAGTAAATCCGACCAGCTACAAATAACAATACAGACAGCTAGGATAATTACAATAAATGTAATAAATCAGCGAGTCAGTAATAGGGTTGTTTTATGGTGGAGGATACAGGCAAGTGGAGATTCGTGCCCCAATATCAGATTCAGTTGTTGGTGCCATCAGATATCAGTAAGCTGAGAACTCATCGCATAATTCGTAAGATTAAATCTGTCTTATTATCCGTGTGTATAATAGTAGTATACTAAACGTTATTTATTTAATTTGTTTTCCCTATTCTTCATGCATAATTTCTATAGTCGATGATATATCACATAGACGCGTTATAAACATTAGATAATAATTTATAAGCTAAAGCCAAACTTTAAGTAGCAGTTAGACGTAGAAGACGTTAGAGTTAGAACAGAAGTAACATAAGTTTCAGTTTATGACTTGTACCACAAACTAGCACCGCTATTTCAACACGTAAGCGAAACGTTTTTGATAAGTATCGCATGATTTCGCTAGGGAATTTATGTAACATGCTTCACATAGCGTCCGGTTTAGAGTTTGATATAGGCGTTAGGTTGCTCAACTACTTGTATTAATAATCGCTTCCTCTGGGGTAGGTAATTGGATTATGTACAGGTAAACCTATGAATATTCATTATAAGTGGTCACCACGTCGCCAAATTCGATCATCATAACTGTCATGGAGTTTCGTATTCAATTAAACTAAAACTTTTAAGTTTGTTGTTCATAGACAGCAGAAACACATATTTTCTATCAATCGTACTAATATTGAAAATGCGAAGGTGTGAATGTTTGTTTGTTACTCCTTAACGCAATAACTGCTGATCCCATTTGCATTACATTTAGCCCACACATACAGGGCAACTTGGATAAACACATGGGATAGTTTTTATCTCCAAAAAATGTTCCGTAGGACCAAAAACCACGCGGGCAACTGCTAGTTCAACATATTTTTAAATGTATTTATTTAACTAAACGTTAATTTTCTACTACGTTTCTCAATTTCAAATACAAATGTGCAAAGTTTCAATCTTCTTCATCCACGTGATTATCGTAAAAGTGGCAAATGATTTTTGCGCCCCCTTATACCTATCTAATATTATAAACTATAAAGAGGAAACTTTTGATTTTTTGTTTATTTGAGATGAAAAGGCTCCGGAACTACTGGGCCGATTTCAAAAATTATTTCACCTTTAGAATGCTATATTATCCTTGAGTGGCATAAGCTTTGTTTCATCAAAATCGGTGCAGTAGAAGCCAAGTTACGCAGGCGAAGCTGCGTCAAACTGCTAGAGTACCGATAAATCTAGAGTCTGACATCTATGAGATTAACAAATCATGGCAGTTAGTGTTAAATTGTTTTAATGCTATGACTATATCATTTTAAGTTTTCGTGAACATTATCTCCTTTCGTTATTTTATGGGCATAGAAAGCTACTAGACGAATTTCCTGGTGCAGACCCGCAGAAATAAGTATATGCAGATTTTTTTTCAGAAAAATATAGCTATTGTTTGAATTTTCCTTTCCATTTTTGATGAGGTTGGAAGGCAAACGAGCAGACGAGTTATCTGTTGTCCAAGCCGAAATATACGTTTATGTCATTTAAAATTATGAATCTTTTCGGAATCCTTATTAGTTATTATGTTTTATGAAATTGAAATACAACAGACAGACTTCCTGTTGGATTTGCTCACATCGCATGATAAGAAATAAGCATTCTCTCTAGACACCAAAACGT
>DVZK01000700.1:0-11101 GCA_018236665.1 Calephelis perditalis | reverse complement strand
TACTTTGTTTCCAAACTTTTTAGTGCGCCATCTGTGATCTATTATCGTTATTATCAATATATTTGTTTGTGCGTTTCAAATGCATGGTATTGTAGGTAATGTTTTTCTTATTGATTAATGTACTTTATAAGCATTATTATTGAAAAATATTACCGTCTGCACTTCTCCTACACATAAACTATAAGTGTACCAAATTTTATGCTCCTGTGTCCGCGCAATTGTCGTGAAAAGGGGCCAAAATTTTTGCTTCACGTATTAATAATATATAGATTCCATTTTAAACAAATTATTACAAAGCTGAATGAAAGTATTAAAATAAACCACAAGATATATGTTTTATAATACCCGATACATTTTCTAAGGTGATACAGTTTTGCGACGGTCGCGGTACCTAAATTGGTATCCAACGCCTTACATGTTCCTGTCATAATAACAGCAGCGCCCGCCATTGTTGTATTATGTTTAAAATTTAAATCCTACACTGTGGTTGATTCGACAATATCATATCTCTGTGTATATAGACCTCACGTATCTTACTACCATTATGTCCATGTACAAAATATTAAAAACGTTGCGGGATGGAAGAAAAACTGCAAAAAACCGGCTCCAATTTTAAGACCACGTAACGGTATGATAATACTCTTTTTATAAACAGATGACTCGATATGACCAAGGCCATATATACATTTTATTAATATCCACATTGTGTATCGTCGACGAAGTCGAAGTATACGAAAAATCATATATTCTTAAGGGTATGTCCAGCAAGGACGTTTTACGCGCGTAGTTACCTGCGCGTAAACATGCGCGCGTTCACTAGATACCTGAGCTATATGGAACTCGATGATGCGTCACTTTTGACTTTTGAGGTCCCGGGTTCGAATCCCGGGTCGGGAAACAATACAAAAAAAAAGAAAATTTGGTTCTTTCAATTTTCTAATTAAAAAAAATATTGCTCGGGATTGGATATGTTCCCGGTTGGCGAAAGGCTTGCCACCTATAACATTGTGGGACTTAGTGTCTTCAGCTAGTCGTGGGTGCCCTGGTTGTGCCGGGGATATGGGAGTGAAGATACTATATCTTCGACTTTCTCTTTGCTTAAGACGTTTCAAACTACGGTAAAGAAGTCAGAACATAACCGCTTTATTCGAATGAACAGGCAGGTAGTCCCTCTCTGCGATGCTACATTCGTAGTATCTGGACAATGGAAATTTCTATGAGCGAGTAGCAACGTGCGTAAGACGCCCTTTCTTTAAAGCTTTCTTTAAAAATATATGGATCCTTGGACTCATAACTTAAATTTCGAAAAGAAACCCATCAAAATACGTTCGTTATTTTCCTAGTAACTGCGTAACAAACATACAGTCGTATTAAGAGAATTCTCCGTTTTAAAGTCGATTAAAAGTGTTAAATTTATAAAAAAGTGTACAAGTTATATTTCATAATTTACCCTTTCTATTGAGATGTAAAAAGGTAATGTCACCTATAAACATCCGAGTGGTAATGGTGCGCTGCCAAACTGAAGTTAATGGAAGCTTAATACCTTATTAAGCATCTTACGTAAAAGATCACGGGTTACCACACCCTTTTTAAACTGGAAAAGGTAGGCTAGTGGCACCGAGCTGGACGAGTTGTCATAAAGCTCTCTCTTTATAGTCACGGTGCTAGTGACAAGTCAGACCCTTGCCTTTTACGGGATGTTATGTAGAAGTTTATATTCTTCAATTACCAAGACCAGGACACTGAATTTTCAAGACGTATCAATACTTTTGCTTGTATGTGTTAATCATTATGTAAAAAATATTGTTTTAGTTTTATTTTGGATATAACAGTGATAAGCGGCTTCGTCTGCCCCTTGACATCATTTCCCTTTAATTGTCGAAGTTTTCTATTTGACAGATTTTCATCCTAAAAAGCTTAGATTTATAGTAGAACCCTATGAAACAAAAACACGCATGCAGGAGAAAAAGTGTACCAAACATTTTTTTTAATAAAATTAACAAACAGGTACAACTCCTATGTAACTAAAAAATATGCATTAATACAAGTTATCAATAAAAAGAACTACATTCGCTAACTACAACATAAATTTTTAAAGAGGACTGCGAAACATTTTAATTTCCTGAAAGTATTCAGTCGGCTCCAGTGGATCGTGGTCTACATTCAATAGTTAATTTTAAAAGTATTTATCTATATTTATACAACATTACTAGGAAATTTTCTTTAGCTAAATAATCTATAAATTTTCTCATTAATAATAGCTCTATTGATTTTAGGCTGGCTACACACGTGTCACAACCACACCATATCGTACCGAGGAAGCGGTCAAACAGTGGTGACATACGAACAACGTTCCAGCAATTTTGTACAATAGCGTTGTGGTACCTACAAAAAAATAATGTGGTTGCGTTCGTTGTTGCTAGTGGTGTAACAATATACGTTTATGAGTTCAGACATTTGTCTGTTTGACCCCGGCTGTCGTATATGAAACATGCCTTAACTAAACTAATTCGAAGATCAAACATTATTGCATTGCTTGTGGTTGCGGAGTGGTCAGTCTTGCCCAAGTCGTTGACTGTGATAGTAAAATGTGACTAGTGTAAACTTTACTATTAATTTTATTATAAAGTAGTGTCGTAGTGGGTTGATAATGGTACGTATGAAAAAGCCTTATAGTCCAGGGTGTGATTTTATAAGAGAAAGAAAAGTAAAAAAAATACTTCACAAATATGAGTTACTACAAGTAATTTCTTTTGTGCCGGCCTTAGTTTTTGTCTTTACCTAGTTATATTGTCAACACCAGTGGAATATTCTTGTAAACTGATGGAGAAACGATGACTTTATCACCCGCCAACGGGAATCAGCGGACAATAGTCATGTTCCTATGCCTATCGTAAATCGTATGTATTACAGAAACCTTTGCATATATTGTTTCTATACAAAATCATATTTTAAAATAACTAGAAAAAAATGTAGCTACTAGTAACAACAAGTTACACAAATTGAATCTAACCCCAAAACAAGTAAATTATAATAGTCAACGATAATAGTGCATAGAAATACTAATTAGATACCAGAATAGTATTAACAGATACCCAAATTTTATCTCACAAATGCCTGCCCCCGTTGAAAATCAAACCCGAGCCTGGCTAGCGTGTAGGCTAGCCGCTCGGCAAAATTACCATAACTTGCTAATGAATGAACAAAAATTCGTAAGAAATACCGCACGAGCTTCGCACGTTTAATGTTCATTGCAGTGAACTGGACTCTAAAAAGGTCGGCAAAAACATGACGAGTTGTTTGAAATGTCTCGCAACGTCGCAAATGGCGATTAGCCGTGTTATATGCAAAGTGTGTTTTGTAAACGATGATGCAAAGGGAACTTCAAAGTGTATTTTATTTAGTTTCCATTATTAGTTTAGCTGGAGACTGTGAAACGTATTATTGGATGTTGAAAACATCGACGGTTGAAAGGAAAACTGAGCAAGTAACAAAATATTGTTTTTTCTTATACTTTTGGTGTTTTTGTCACTTACTTAGTTTTGCCTTTTCACCGACAATATGCATTGCAGTTGAAAGACAAATACGATCTCTCATTTGTAAGAAATAGTATAAACATAGCCATCAAAGCTAATAGTGCGTTGACAATTTGACGGTGAGATACAAGTTACGCAATTTTAGATAAGCAAGTATGTTTACCGGCTACCTTAGCCTCAAGATAAGAATACAAGAGAGGCGAGCACTGACATCAAATTGGCAACGGGAGTAGGATTATATAAGACGATAATTTCTTCCTACGATATTATACTATAGTATACCTAGACAAGAGCAAAATTAAGTAAATAATAAGACACCAATCACCATTCCCAAAAAGGTATATATTTAACATTATGAGTTATTTGGTATGTCTACAAATGTCATAAACAGTCATTAAGTGTGTTTATGCAAAGTGTGTTTGTATTTGCTAAGGAAACCGATAGTGTAAATTATTAGGTAGTCTAAGATTTAAGTTGACATCGTCTTTTTATAACAGATACGACACAAAGTATTACGCAACTTGATTAGATATAAGCTAGTGTACTACGAGTACATGAACTGCGAAAAGATGTCGACAAAAACTGATTCCATTTTATATTTTAGTTTGTAGATTTTATATTTTTATGCATTATAGGACAGCGAACAAGCTGACGGCTCTTCTGATAATAAGACACAATCTTGACCTATGACACCATAGATGTTAATGATGCGTTGGCATCTTATAACAGGAATCGTGGGTTAAGTGTGCAAGTTAGATCTACCACACGCACCACGAAAATAGCGAGCACTGGAATATGATGATAATAGTTAAGACAATGGTTCCGATCCGGGCGAACTGTTGCTCAGTACTCCACCATCCAGTACACATGTACTTTAGTTATGCAATTTAATTTGTAACGAATATAACCAGTACATAGTATGGCTGGTTTATAAACTGTGACGTAGATCGGGACGCCTGTAACGTAAGGACGGGACGACCTCCATGACCTTACCGACGCTGCTAGAGATGGCCAAAACAGTCGAAAATTCGATATTCGGTTATTTCTATTGTAAAAAGTTGTATTGATTGTAAATAACAGTAATTTAATGATCGTTTTTAATGAAATGACCTTGATATTGACATTTTATGTTGATTTGATATTTTAAAGTAATTGAAGAGTTTTGGCGCCATCGAGAGAAAAGATGGTTGTAGTTTTAATGAAGAAACTTGTGTATTGTGTATTTTCTCGTTCTCAACCAATCTCAATAAAATGACCCAAAAAAATCTTGAGCAAGAAGCCACCTCTTTACCCTCACACGACTTTTTCAAACAACTAATGACTAATTTTGACTAAATCTGGTAACTTTATGTAAATTTTAACTGGACTATTGGCTGTCCCGGCCAACATCGATTCACCGGTCCAGTTTGCATGGGAATAATTAAAATGTTGTTTTTCCTAGTTTCCTTATCTCTTACACCTTCCCTAGACTTAAACAAATAATTCAAAACCGAAATTAGCCAAATCGGTTAGCCGTTCTGGAGTTTTAGCGAGGCTTACGAACAGCAATTGGTTTAATATGTCTTAAGATATTTTCGAATATAAGGTATTTATATACCACATTATATACCACATAATTTAAAACTTTATTTTTCCTTAAATTAGATTATTAAAATAAGAAAAATCGTTTCTTATGGCAAATATACACGTTTAGAACTATCGAACAGCGTTCCGGTTCGGATTCTGAATAACCGAATTTGACTAAAAATTGAGTTTTTTATTTCCCTATTATTTTTTAAATCCGCTACTTTTATACAAGTTCAAGTAGACGTTTCTTTATTTTTATGTTTAAATGTGTTGTTAAACTACACTAACTACACTAACTGAGGAATTTAAAAACTTTATTTAGGTAGGTAGAAAAAGTTTAAAAGATTTCAAAACATCTCACCGATAGCGTACTTGGAGTTTTTCGTCATCTCGCCCGATCGGGCGACTTGGCACCTTTCAAATTTGGATAACATTTCTGTTGTTAACTCGCCCGACCATAAAAATGTGAGGTAACTTAGTACGGTCAACTACAAAAATCGTTTTAAAAATGTTAGATATTTTATGGTTGGACATTAAAAAAATAAGAATAGAATCAACAATTGCATGTAACGATTTGTATAATTGTTATCTAAGTTTAAAATATAATCAAAAATATAAAATGTAATCAACAGTGTCACTAAAACATTCAAAGTATAAAAATCAATAACAGTACAAGAGCATTAGGCTTATTGTAACTAATTCTTACAAAATACAATAAAATTGTCAAAATAATCACAGATCACGATTTTTGTTCTTTTCAAGTATCAAAATAAAATATTCAAAAATATATAGTATAACACTTTCGATGCATAATTCAATACTAATGTTTTGAGTCTGTGTTCGCCATAGGCACAACCAGGGCACCCACGACTAGCTGTAGACACTATGTCCCACAATGTGATAGGTGGCAAGCCTATCGGCAACTGGGCACATTTCCAATCCCGAGCAACATTTTCTTATTGGAAAATCGGAAAATCCAAATTTTCTTTATGTTGCCCGACCCGGGAATCGAACCCGGGACCTCAAGAAATCAAGTCTAACACCTGGACCGCTAGACCACACAGGCGGTTATTTTTATATTTTAATTTGTATAGGTATATATGTATCTATTTCAGATATAAAACAACAATAGTTAGTCAGTAACTTTATTTTAAGACTTAATACAATATCATTTTATCTGAAGTCGATTTTAAAATTTAGTTCGTGATTCGTAGTAATTTAGAGCGTGCGAGTTGACGACAAAAATATTAGGTAAATTCGAAAGGTGCCAACTCGCCCGATCGGGCGAGTTTTTATCGGGCGAGTTGACAAATACTTGAGGTTAATGGTTATTCGTAGTGGTCTCCTGACAATAGTAATATAAAATTGTTACGTTTGTGCATAGGGCATATCTACTAAAAGTTTCTGAAATTAGACACTTACAATAAAATAAATAAAAAACTTTAACACAATTTGAAAAGAGAGCTCTCTAGGAACATTTCAAGTTTTAATTTTCGAGACTTTAATTTGTTTTTTTAATATTACAGGATTCAGATATTTGTGTATCGCTATGATAATGAAATCGTAAAAACCTGTCGTTTAATGATTTTATACGATTTTTACTGCAGCTAAAGTCAAAAACAGAGTTTCCAGAGACTTCAATTGGCATTTAACCGTGAAGCACCATCTAGTATCTCTGTGGATTTGTGGTTTTTAGAATTTAGGCGTGGCCAAGACTATCTTCGTGTCGATAAGCGTTAAGGACGGCCGGCGAATCTAATATCGATACCGTACTACAACTGATTATCTCAGACAAAAATTAATAGCTTCCAAATTCGATTCTGATTTAGGCATTTGAATGAGTCAATGGGTCTTTCGCTGTCTATAATATTATTGTCACAGATGAATAAAACCGGATTTTTTGTTTAGAAGCGAAAAGAAAAAGCCAGTCATCTGAATGGGTATTTCCTTTTGAAGAAATGCCAACAGAAGTTAAGAAGAGTTGGAGCACTGGCGAAACAATGGTTTTATTTTTGTTCGGAAAACCTGGACATTATGGAACAGTGTCGCTTGAAAATTAAAGGACAGTAACTGCAGATTGGTATATAAACAAGTGCCTGCCCAGGGATTTCAAAAAAGTTTGCAAAAATTATGAGGACGCTTTTCGTCCTTCTCGTTTCATGCCGTCCTTCAGCACGACAACGCGTCTGCACATTCCTCTAAGAGAAAGAATGTGTATTGAAAGGCTTTTTAAAATATTTAATTGGTGACGGCACCGTACAGTCTGGACCTTGCAACTTGCGACTTCTCTTAAACCCCAAAAATGAAATATAAACTTAGAGGTATACATTTCTCAAGTAAACATTTAGAGGCCGTGAATGCATTCCAAAAAGCTTTTGTAAAGATCCATACCAAAGACTGGTTCTAAGGAATGGTTTAAAGAAAAAATATGTAAAAATAGTGAGAATGTATACTTTGAAAAACTCTAAATTACATCTATACTTATCACGTCTTATTGATCAGAGTCCAAAAACTTTCGACGTAACCTAAGTATAATGTACTTGAACCATACAAAAATAAAATAAAATTTTTTTTGCTGGATCTTCTCATTGAGTAGTCGTCTTCCAATTCAGTAGCAAACCTCTTAGAACTATGTAAACCTAAAGAACAACTTTAATGGTCTATGTTAAATAATACTTTCTTATTCTTGCTCACAGACGTAACAAGAGCGGTAATTTCCTATAGACATAGTCACCAAATATACTACATAAATAGAAATCTTATTTATATAAAATTGGATAGTATACTTTTGCATTTATTATTATTTATTTATTTGCATTAAAAATTAACATATGACTAACAATAAATATGCAACATAAGCTCATAACAGTTTATGAGCTTACTATTATTTATGAGTTTTCAAGCTGTTATTCATTGTTCGTAATAATATACAACGAATGCTTCCCGTCTTGTATAATTTTATGAAGAGATATGTAGGTAACCTGGTTTTAATAACTCCAAATATTAGAGTTGCCAAGACAAGGTGCCGCGGCAAAGACATTCATAGAATGTTTGTGGCAGGATACTCGTACGAGGTTACGTAGTTCTAAAGTTAAATTCAAATAAGATGCTTCTCGCTGCTTCACTTACGTTTGCATCGCACATAGCAACCCGTCAGGAAATTTAAATACAAAGAGATTAAGAATTCTTACAACCAGTGTCGATTAACAAATCTTATATATCAATTTATTCAGGATAGAAGTTAGCATCGGGGGGCACCTAATAAATCCCCAACATCTTAGATGATCAATCCCAAGAGCATAACACAGTTCTTAGAAACTGTCGGCCTTACAGTATTGATCTAAGCTTAACGAGTAAGAGTTGTGATCAAAATAGATGTAGTTACGTCGTGTAAGATCCTCGGGGTAGCTCGACACGAACTCTCATACAGAAAAAAGCTTATCTGTTTTATGTTAGAAGTCAGCGAACAAGTAGGTACACGTAGCTCCTGATGGTAAGAGACAACTGCGGCCTATATAAGACATCATATTACACCGTAGATGTCTCAGATGCGTCGCTGTCCTAAGGCTGGCATGGAAGGCTTATTTTGCAAATAAAACGCCTACCCTACCCTGCACACCAGAACACGATAGTCATTATGGTAGCAATAATATGTTAGGTGGTGGATTCCTACCCGGGCAAGGTGTTGCACAGCACTTTGCCATCCGTGGTCTTATTGGTAATAACTAATACTACAACCAGTGCTCTCTTCTTATGAGGTGCCTGTCATACAGATTTTTTTATTATATTGGAAAGCAAACAAGCAGACGGATTTTCTGAATGTAAGAAATTCACGCCACCTAGGTACACCAAAATGGTGCGTTGCCAACTTTAGGCCAGGCTACCTTATCCTCCGAACCGGGACACCTCAGCAGCAAGTGCTGACGTTATGGCAGCAGTAATAGGTAAGACGGTGGCACCAATACAAGTGAATCGCTACGAAACCAAATAGTCAGATGTCACGGTTTTAGCGACGGTTAGCTTATGCTCGTCTTTTACGAGCTGCCTGGCAGGAATGCAGATGGTCTATTCTGCAAAGGCGTCTGGACCCACACGGAGAAAATTCACACAAACTTTCATTCCCTAAAGTCTTTTGAGGATTGATTTTTTTTGAAAAAAAGTAGCTTATAATTGAATTCGAATGTTTTGCTGTATGCAAATCAAATCATATTGAAATCGGTTCAGCGGTTAAGCCGTTAACACCAACAAACAGACAGACAGACGTTCGCATTTTTCATAATAATATGGATGATTAAGTAGCCGTTCACCAGACTAATACTCGTAATTTTAAATCGGTAAACTGCACCAAACCGACTTCAATTGCAATAATATGTCTTTTAAGCAAACAATTAAATACGGCGTTTAGACTAAACTAACAGAAAGCAAAGGTAGGTCTTCGCTTTAAATTTCTTCGTCGCCGATTTCAATCCTTTGTCCCTTTTTAGCGGAGCTTTGTAACCCAAGAGTTTGTGGTCATTTTGCAGGAGGATTTTGTTGGGCGCTGAAAATATTTTCTACTCTACTTTAAATTGATACAATATCCATATTTTTAAATGAAGAATCACTTGTACTGTTTTACGTATCACTTATAGTTTATTATTTTATAAATAGCCTACCGGTTTCGCTTATGACAGCATGATCAGGTGCTAGAACTTAAACTGCTTAACTACTTGAGTAGTTTAAGAGAACTTAATCGTTGGCGTAAGTACTGAAGTAGTTAAGCAGTTTAAGTTCTAGCACATGATGATGCTGTCGTAAGCAAAACCGGTAGGCTATTATATAAAATAATAAATTATAAGTGATACGTAAAATACTACAAGTGTTTCTTCATTTAAAAATATGGATATTTTGAAGTTTTACCAAGCGCCGACGCTGGAAAATGTCACATGTATCAATATCATTTCCAAATAATTATGTCACTGTTTGATAAATCCGGTAATTTTATCAGGTAAACAACGCATATGCGTTGCGTACGCAATGTATATACATTATTATCAAAACAATTGCGATCTATACTTTAGTTGACCTTACCAACCTTTTTATTATGACCTTAATATTATCGACCTGTTTATTGTAACCTTAATTTTACTGATAAGATATATTAATGTTGATCAATAATGATAAATGTTATTCCCAATTAATCATCACCGTATTCTGAATTGATAACCTTATCAGTATAATGTCGTACGTTAATTTTGCAATATTTTGCCAGTGATTAGTGTTTGGTTGTGTTTCAATCGTGACAGTTTTCCGTGAAAGTGAAATGTTAATGTGCCCTGAGTAAGACTGTATTTACATACCTTAACTCTCTTTTTCTTCTTAAAGATATTGTCTCTTACCGACTCCTACCGACTTCTACCGACTAGTGACTCAATTGTTATAAAAAAATACGTTACGACTAAATATTAAAAAAAAGTTTTTTCAAAAAAGATCACTTCACACACAAGTACACCGACATCAAAAATTTCGTAACAAATGGGTTATAAATAAAACTACCCGGTTTTGTTTCTAGTTTTAAGCTTTCTTAAAATTTGCGGAGGCTCTTGGTTTATTTTAACATTCTCAATGTATAGCTAATATGATAATGAAACGGATACCTGATTAGCTTAGGAGTGCAAAAAAAATTAAAAGGCCGGAAGAATCGTGTGCGAACATCTAGTCTCTAGGAAATCTTTAGAGAAATATTACACATAAACTAAATCGAATTTATTTCATAAAATTATACAGTTATTACAGACATACATACATACCTTCACTTCCCAAATATTACAATTTATGCATACACCTTTACTAATATTAAAAATGTGAAAATCTCTTTTTGTCTGTCTGCCTGTCTGTCTGTAACGGTTTAGACCTAAACTGCAGCACCGATTTTGATGAAATTTGATGTGCTTATAGGTGGAAGACCCGAGATCAAACATAAACTTCTTTTTTTCAAAATTTAACTGCTTAAAGCTAGG
>DVZK01000699.1:0-11103 GCA_018236665.1 Calephelis perditalis | reverse complement strand
ATTGTTGGTAATTGCATCCAGTAGTTTTATTAAAATATATCAATAAATAATAATTTTTCCTTTAACGGGTTGGCTGGAAGAAATTATATTCATTAGAGACAAGTTTGCCCTTTGTTTATTTTAGTTTTACGTTTTTCTGACATTTTTGTTGTATGCAATAAAGACTTGGCAATAATAATATTAATAATAATGAATAAATAAATAAATAAATATCAGTGGACAAATTACACAAATTGAATCTTACCGCAAAGTAAGCAAATCATTCTTTTGTTATGGGTGTTAGTCAACGATAGTAACATATAGGAAACCTATATAGATACCATAATAAATTTAATGAACACCCAGATCTGGAAATGCAGACATGATAATGTTCATCACACAAATGTACGCCCCCGTT
The DNA here is from genome assembly GCA_018236665.1 of Calephelis perditalis. Lineage (NCBI taxonomy): Eukaryota > Metazoa > Arthropoda > Insecta > Lepidoptera > Riodinidae > Calephelis > Calephelis perditalis. Next base: position 10,706 of record DVZK01000699.1, on the reverse strand, counting down.
GGGAATCGAACCCGGGCCCCGCGGATGGTCGGTGGAGCTAAGTTTTGACAAAGGCGGTTATCATTAGGTTTATGGTATTGGACGGCAACAAGCAGACGAATTTCCTGATAGTTAGAACCTCTGAAGAAAGATGGTAAGATGGTGGTACCAATCCGGGCGAGTCGCTGCGAAACTATACCACCTAGTCAGACGTGACGGTGCTAGTGACGGTAAACCTATGCTCGCCTTATATGAGCTGTCTAGCTCGAAGGCAGAAGGTCTTTTCTGCAAAGGAGCCCGGACCAACACAATCAATATTAAATAAAACAATGCAAGTGTACTCTTATTTTATTGAATGTTGCGCGTCTTCAAGTACATATTTGTCTTGTGATTAACGGCCAATGTTAATAATGTATCTCTAAAGATAGATTTCAAACAATCTAGATAGCTGCGTATCCGCCGGCCAGTCCTATACCTAATTGCCATATTTATCCTGTCCAAAGATATGTTATTGGCAAACGATAACATAAAAATGGATCAAAATATCAATCTTGGACAGCAAGTTTTGGATTAGGATTGATTATTAATATTGGCCGTAAAAGCAACTTGATATCGTTAGTTTGGCCCATTTTAAATTGTGTTGTTTTTTTTTATTATTTAGATGTTTACGGCAATCTATTAAGTACTTTCCAACGGTAATGAATTGATGATAAAACTGTGCTTTTGACTTTTCTCTTTTTCCCTGTCGGAACTAAAGCTCCGAGAACAGTTCAGTTCGATAGATGCAAGTCGATACAGCTGAGAGAGGCCCAGAATTAGCAAAAAAAAGTAAAAATGCGTTTAGTTGCACTTTTTTCGCCTACATTACTTTCTTATTTTTATTATTTTTTATTTCAGAAGTTATATTTTGTGTTCTACAATTTGTATAAAGACAAATACCAGATATTTTGTAATTGGCACTAAAATCATGCAAAAAGAAAATACTGTACAATGTACAGTCATGTCATGTGATATTTAACTTTTTTTTGATTTTTTCCTCAATTATATTAACTTAACAAAAATATATTAAATCTATTTAATATTTTTAACTTAATTTCAGGAACATTAAAATCTTCTAATTTAAATAGGTAGGTACTCTTGAAATTTATGGAACGTAGTACAAAAATTATGGGTCGACAAAGACCTTTTTAAATTTTATCTCTTTGTCATTAAACTGTGTCATATTTTCGTAAGAACGTCTTTATGTTTATAAATAGCATCTAACCGGAACACGTATGCGCCATAGCCTGCCTCCCCGAAGGTGCGAATCGGTAGCGTGCCGTATAATGTTGTGTGCTCAGACGCAGCGTCCACAGTCACTCCAAATATTCCGCAACAGACAGACGCTCCTCATAATTCTTCGCCGCGCTACGATCGAAGTTATATTCGGACGCTCGCGATCACTAAGTTTTGTTTAAGTTTGTAAACAATAAATATTATGCTGTGAAATTGTGAACTACACAAAACTAAATGTCGTTCTGTAGAATAACAGGCCGTAGTCGAGGCCTGCCTAAACCTAATTATTTTCCGCTTCTTGCGCCGATTTCACCGGCGGATGCGAAGAGATGTTGCAGAATTACTGGCAAGTCTTACGGTTTGCCTTCTCATCATTACATTCCAGTACTTCTAACGGCCAGATCGGCTAAAACTAAGTGTAAAATTACTAACGTAGCAAGTGAACTTGGACCACATCACTATTCACCTGAAATTAATTACGGAAATAGAAAACATGAATTATTACCAGACTTCAGGTATATATTTCCAGTTCTAGACGGTTCTACGGAAGCTCAACGAGTTTTAATGGAAATGCTTTCTACGAAACAAGTGACAGACGATAAACGATATGTCTATACAGTTCAGGAGAGGAAATGCAGTTTGGTTTTTTCTTCACGCATGGAAGCCGCTGTGCGTGATGGTGATGTTAGAGATGTGATGTTAGGAAAAGACTCTGATACAGTGCTTATTAAAACAAAACAAGGACGCAGTGTTTCAATGGATTTTAAGGATTTTACGGAAGATGTAGAAATATTTGAAGGTGAAGGGCCAAATGCTGATGTATTAAAACAGAGAGAAATGGAAGAGATTGAAGAAAAGAAGAAAAAACGAAAGCGTGCGGCTGGTTTGTCTTCGATGAAAAAAATATTTGAAAATAAGGAAAGATTAGCTGAAGTGCAAGAGTTAGAAGAAGAAAAACTTCGCCAAGACCGCTTGGCAAAGAAAGCTAAACTAGAAGAAGTAAAACATGAAAAACACGAAACCAAACATTTTAGTTGTAATGAATTTGATGTTAATTATATGCGTTCAAAAACAAGCATGGTTATGGCTAGTGGTGATTGGCGCGATCAAATGTTGCCCCTTGTTGACAACTGGGATTGGGATCAATTTGAGTCTGAAGTCAGCTTTGAACAATATAAACCCAAAATATCACAGTTGCCTTCACCAATAAAAATAAAACCTGTTCAGTGTGAATCGGAAATTTATGAATCTGACAAAAACATTAGTGATGTTTCGGTATCTTTAGAAAACGTGCCTTGCATTAACCCTTTAAAACCAATTACCTCTAAGCCGTCAGAACTAATATTGGAAGCGGTCAAAAATCTTTCCGATGAATGCTTAGCTGAGACGTCAAACATTACAGAAAAACTATTAGAATCTAATAAAATAGACACACTTCCCACCTTAGAAATTTTACCAGAAATTGTGAAAAATATTAAAAATGGTAAAAAAGAGAAATTGGCGAAAATAGCTGGTCTATCATTGGACATAAATAAAGCTAAAAAATTTGTTCCTGGTCAACATGTAATGACTCCAAGTGGACCTATATTTGTACCGGGACAAACGGTCGAAACACCATCCGGTCCAGTGTTTGTGCCCGGATTAACAATTAATACTCCAGCTGGTCCAGGCCTTATTCCTGGCCACCTGGTCGACGTTGAAAACTGTGATGATCCATTTTTTATGGCTGGGCAAATTCTGCTCACTACAAGTGGAGAAGAGTTCATAAGTGGACAAACTATCAGAAATAGAGATGGTACTTGTCGTTTCACTGAAGGACAAACTGTTCTCTCTGAAAGTGGATTTAGTTTTGTGCCTGGAAAGGTGATACACAATGGAACAGAAGATGTATTTGTGCCAGGACAGACTATATTAACTCCTGAAGGTATTCAGTTCATTCCTGGTCAAACTGTTACGGAAAAAAATGGCATAGTATTCACCCCCGGACAGAATGCCAAAATAAATAATGAGTGGCAATTCGTACCTGGCCAAGTTGTGCATCAAGATGATGAAGTACAATTTGTTCCTGGAGCAACTTTAGCTACTCCTAATGGCCTTAAGTTTGTACCGGGGCAAACTGTGTCAATAGATGGTGAAACATTGTTTGTTCCTGGTATCACAAGGCACGATGGTAATGGATTAGAATTTGTTCCTGGTACAACTGTTGACACAATAGATGGATCTAAATTTATTGAAGGCCAGATAGTATCCTCTGATTCTGGGGATAAATTTGTACCTGGTAAAACAATAGTTAATGTGAATGGTCATGTTGAATTTTCAGTTGCAAAATCTGTAGAAGATATAGTTTTTACTGAGGAAACTGCTGTTGGGTTACCAATTGATATTAAAACTTCGATGCTATCTGAAGAAGCACTTTATGTCTTTGGGCATATGATTCAAACAAGTAAAGGGATTGAATTTTATCCGGGATCCAAAGTTCCAAAAATAGAAGGAAAAGTAGTTCCTGGAAGACTAGTTAAAAATGAATCAAATCAATCTAGGTTTGTACCAGGAATGATGGTTGAAGGTGTGTTTGTACCAGGACAAATAGTGTTTACAGAGAATGGTGAACAGTTTGTGCCAGGACAAGTTGTCGATACCGTGGATGGTGTCAAGTTTGTGCCTGGGCAAGTTGTGTCTACGAAAAATGGTCCAAAATTTGTTCCTGGGCAGACAATACATACAATCGATGGACCTCGTTTCGTGCCAGGTCAAATTATTGAAACAAAAGCGGGACCAACATTTATTCCAGGTCAAGTGATATATACCGAAGAGGAAGGTTCAAGATTTGTACCAGGCCAAGTAGTCGACACTGAAGAAGGTCCAAGATTTGTACCCGGCAGAGTTATAGAAACTGATGACCAAGGTGTTACATTTATTCCAGGCCAGATAGTTCAGACGCCAGAAGGACTTAAATTTGTTGCTCCCGATCTAATCGAAGGTGAAGAAGGCCTTGAGTTTTCAGTGCAGAGTTTTATTGTAACTCCAGAAGAACTTAAACTGCTTAAAGTAAAAACTAATCCAAACGACACAACATCTACTAGAGGAGAACTGACCATTGATGCGAAAATGTTAAGACAACTTTCTGAAGCTGGAATGTCTGTTGGCCGTCAGGTACCAACTGATTTACCAGCGATTAATTTTAAGTTTAATGAAACAAAAAATGCAGAAGTTCTTAAAGCTTTTGTTACTGACTTTGGGTTGAAAGATAATGTCGCTAACCAGTTAATGAATGTTATTAAAACTATAATAGAAATGAGTACACAAATAAAAACTGAAATAAGTGAATCAGAAAAAGAAATAAAAGTTGACGGAAAAAGAGGTAAAAACAACAAAAAACGTTTAGATTCAGAAATAATTTCTGACTTAGATTTTGATAAAGAGCATAAAGCCAATCAAGAAAAAGTAAAAAACTCCATCGCCGCCGCCGTATTAGCTGCCTTAGTAACAGCAGAACAATTTGAAGAAATCAACAACAACAATGGCAAAGAAAAATATAATTACATTTTGAAGTCAATTGATACTATATTAGGAAAAGCAATAAATGAAGATTTTGTTTCTGCCATGTATGAAATACTTCAATCTGAGGAAGACAAAGATATTTTATGTGATGAAATTTTTGAAAATTCCTCACAACCTAAGTTACATATAATTAAAATGGCACTTAACAATACTTTACACAAAGAATCTACATCCAAAGAAATTCTCATTGAAGAGTTCAGTGAATTTTTAAGCAGTGAAAATGAAGTATTGGGTTTAGCATTCAAAAACATTTCTAATGGCAACGCAGACATTTTAAACAATATTTTGGGCCGTATTACCGATTGTGTATCGTTTATCAAAACTGATAACGAAGCTGTAGACATTCTACAAAAAGCTGTTGTATCAGCTGTACAAGAAAATAGTAGCAAAACACTAACAAACATCTTACAAACCTCTGATGACAAGAGCATTAAGGAATTGATAATTCAATCAGTTGGATTGGCAAAAATACTTGGCATGGGTGAAGCCGCTAGAAAGTTATCTTTGGCTGTTAATGATGTTGAGAACTTTTCAAAAGTTGTCCAAGATGAAAAAGTAATGAGTATTTTAAAACGAGTAACTGTGATGAGAAAACTTGCAGAACAAACGCCTAGTTTATGCTCATCACTTCAGAAATTGGAAAAAGATCCTGAACTCGCTCGGACTGACCCAAAACTTAGAGATTTAGTGCGAGAAAGTGCAGCGCTTATGATCATTCCTGAAGAAACTCCTCTGTTGACTTCAAAAGATGTCCCTATCAGTTTACTTCAACCAGAAAATAGTCTTGCCATGGAAGAATTTTTATATCAGCGAAGAAAGCGGTCCGGTGCTCTGTTAATAATGAAGAAAGGTTTACAGGCAGTAGTACCGCGAGAAGCAAGTCGGGCAGTGTTAACGGGTGAAGTGGCATACACTGTACTTGATGAAAACGGAATAAGATACTTTGAACCTTTACATGTATTTAACGCACTTAATTTAAGTCAACCGACTGCACACCGCTTCAGCATATATAGTTGTCCAATTATGGACGATAATGATGAAGACTTACAAACATTTACTGGGTATTGTAATATAAGCAATAATCAGAAAATCACAAGATTAGGGGGCTGGAACAAAAAATATAGCGGAGTGTTACTTGACAGAGAAAATACAAGAGCTAGAGTGAACAGTATAGATCACACTCCAAGTTATAAGAGATACCCTTCGCGTTCACTGTCGCGATCTAGGTCGAGTTGTAGCAGAAGTCCACCAAAGGTAGATATTTTTTTATGTAAAAAAATTATTGCACTGTAATATATCCATTTTTCAATCAAATTAACGAAAATAATATAATAAGGATTTGACCTCACAGCCTAAAATAGAAATAACTATGTGCAAAGAAAACCGAAAACAAATTACAAATGCAATAATATATTTTACTAGCTGAGCTGACAAATATTATCCTGTCCTCACCAGGAATATTATTATTTTTTCAAAGGAACTTTTTCCTGACACTAACACAACAAAACAAGAATTAACAAAGTTAGTTTATTCGTTCATGCGTGGTGCGACTTCCAAGGGAAATGGGGATTTATTTTTACATAAGATAAATAAATATGAAATTTCAAACTGGAAAATAGATATAGCAAATACCTATATGTATTTTTATTGTAAGAAATGCACCTCGCCTATATACACCACTATTTTTATTGCCAATCTAAGGCTGAGATTGTAGCTTGCAGTCGCTAGTCAATATTGTTATTAATGTTATTTTGGTTTTCACAGGTAGAGGATGTTGTGGTAGCAACGACCGACTACACAGCAGCGGCGGACGACGAAGTCTCTATCAAAGCTGGAGACATTATAGAAGTTCTCGACACTAAAACCGCTCACGGATCAAAGTAAGATGATTTTTTTTAACAAACTATAATATGCAACCTCATTGTTTTCTGTATTTAAACCCAATAACGTCATTATTCACAATGTAATTAGCACATGTATCAGATTAACGTTATTCTTTGCTTTATATGTTTTAAAATAACTAACGATGTGTTGTTAAATGTGGATTCTCTTTCATAATATATCATGTGTAGGTACATTTTTCATATACTTACTTTTAAATAAATGAAATATTACACTAGCATCCCAAAAACACATACATTTTGAATGTACTAGCTGTCCCGGCGAACTTCGTTCCAACCGTTGTTGTTTTTCCTAGTTTCTCGCAGTTTTTCCTTTTTTTATCTTTTACACCTTCCCAGAATATCCACAAACAATTCAAAGGAAAATTAGTCCATTCGGTCCAGCTGTTCTCGGATTTTAACGAGACTAACGAACAGCAACTGATTTATATATACATATAGATAAATGTCGGACACAGTTTATATTATCCGTTGGATTGCCTAAACAGTAGTTATACTTCGACGTTCATCTTTTTTTAATAACCAGCTGTTCCAGTTTTAAACTGCGCTTTAAAGTCGTATATTTCACAAAGAACTTAAAACGTTTACACTTACTTAGCTAAGCTTGACAGATAGTTTCAGAAAAAAATATTTCTGTACAATATACTTTATCCTTTTGTATTATTATAACTTTAATGATATAGTTATTGGAAATATAAAGGTTGAGAATGCATTTTACGATCATATTCTATGCTTTGGACAACGATGTGGGATATATTTAGCGTGGGTGAATATACTGTTGTGTAACGTTTCATATTTGTAATACTATCACCAACATATTGCTCTAACCATCACTGCTCATTTTACTTACTCTCCGATCATCAGGAACATGCAGATATGTCGCGTCCTATAACAATTAAAATCATTTTTCTCTCCGTCATCGTAAATTAATATCATTATCATGAAACACTTCGTAAATTAACATCATTATCGTGAAACACTCGAAACACTTGATATCGTAATGACAAATATTATTTACGCAGGTACAGAGGGCGTGTGTATAAATACGAGAATCATTTCTTCCAGTCCAGAGGGACTTCTCTGGACTATGTGTTTAGTGTGCCCACTTACAAAATGTATTATCACTGATTGTATCATAAGAAGAGGACACAGGAGTCGGAGGAGCCATGCTATCATTGTAAATATTCCGCTTTGGCAAGAAAGTGTTATATTACCGTTGTGTTCACCTAAGTGTTGTGATCAATATTTATCTTGTGATAACTTTCATTATTTGTCATTAAAATATTGTAATACACTGCTTTATGTTGGAACTTGCATTACGATCTTAATAAAGACAATAAATTCTTGGGAGTTTTTACTTCTAAATATACATTTAGGTCTATATATATATATATATATATATATGAAACTTTGTGTACGTTCCCCGTACCTACTATATTGTTCGTTTAATTTAAACAAATGGTAATTTTATCGTCTTCATTTTATTTTTTTATTTTATGATATTGGAAGATAAACAAGCAGACGGATTTCCTGATGGTAAAACTTCCTAGACACCTAGTGCTAATAGTGCGTTGCTAACCTAAGGCCGGGATGTTAGACCTTTAGCAAAAGTAAGTTGACCGACTATCTTATCTTCTGAACCGGAACACGTCAACGACAACCATTGACGTTATGGCAGGAGATGGTAAGGCGGTGGTACCAATCCGGGCGGTCGCTGTGAAATACCTAGTAAGATGTCACGGTGTTAGTGACGGTAAGACTATGCTCGCCTTTTACGAGCTGTCTAACAGGAAGGCAGATGGTCTATTCTAAAAAGAAGCCCGGACCAACGCGGGGGAAAACGCAACACTTTTGACTAATTAAATTGCAGAATTTCTAATTTTCTACAATTTTCACTGGTGGTCGAGTGCTGTGCAACAACTTGCCCGACTAAAAGTATCTTCACGCCCTTAACCCGAAGAGGTAGTCAGAGGTACAACCAGGGCACCCACGACTATCGGGAGATACTAAGTCCAATAATGTGATAGGTGGCAAACCTATCGCCAACCGGGCACGTTTCTAATCCCGTCCAAAATTTTTTTTATTAGAAAAATCCAATCTTCTTTTTGTTGGCCGAGCCGGGATTCGAACCCGAGACCTCATGCAGTCAAGTCCAACACCCGGACCGCTCGACCACAGAGGTGACTACCTGCAATCTATTCCTGTCGCCGTAATGACTCTGTCGTGTTCCGGTCTGGAGCTTAGCGTGGCTGGTAGACTTCCACAATAGACCTTCCATCCCGGCTTTAGGACAGCGATGCACCTGTACCATCTATGGTGTTTATATGCCACAATGGTCTCCATCAGGAGAGCCGTGAGCTTGTTTACTGACCTTTAATGTAAAAAAAATTCTAGATGGGAGAGTTAGTAGACTGATGACGTCACTACTATTTTAACGAGAACGAATTATGCGGTCAGTTTTTTTAAATGCCAATCAGTTTTAATCTGCGATTTAGCTTTTAATAGCGATTTGGCCTAAAAGTCTAAAACGAACTAATGTTAAACAGCTGTTATGAGAAGCTAAATCGTTGGTTAACATTTGTTGGCATTTCGGAATCTGGCCGATAATTACCTAGACTATCACATTATAAACTATGTACTATGAATAAACACATTTTAGTACATTTGTAGATGATCTTGTATGTTAATTATTATCATGTGAATTGTTGTTAGTGAATCAATGTCTACTATATTCAATGAACCGCATCATTTACTTTTGGAGATAACAATAAAATGTATCCTCTGTCCTCTCTGAGCCTAAGTTTGCTTATTGTAGCCGGGTGCGGAAGGCAGGCAGGGATTAAAATTCTTTTTGTGTAGAATCTATTAACTAGATGTAGAAATTAGACTATGAAATACCAATATTTAAATACCTACAAGTATACTTTTGTAAGTTTTACGAAACTTCGAACTTTTACGAAAGAGAAGTATAAAATAAATAAATATTCCTGGACCAATTCCACAAATTGAATCTGAGTAAAGTCCAAAGTAAGCAAATTGTGTGCTTGTGCTGTGATATATGTATACATGAAAAGATATTAAATTAAAATTTTAAACACGACCCAGAAAAATAGACATCTAGATGACAAAAGTATAAATAGTTTATCTTTTAATACTAATAGAGTAAAGTTTAAAGCTCCAAGGTTTAAGTTGATTTTACATATATATTACACTGTAAATCTTATATTCGTCACAATGTTCATTCCCGTACTCCTCCGAAACGGCTAGACCGATTCTCATGAAATTTCGTGATCAAGTTGAGTAGGTCCGAGAATCGGCCAACATCTATTTTTCATGCCCTTAAGTGACAAGGGTGACTCACCTCAATTTTTTTACTAAAATCACATTAAAAAAAGTAGCTGAACAACGTCTGCTGGGTCAGCTAGTATACCATAAAAATCAACTTGTACAGTGGAGTAGATTAGTTTAAAAAGTTTTGACATACTAATGTCAAAATTAAAATATAGGTATCCTGCCAATAACTTAACTGTTCATTAGTCAAGATCGAAACTAAACTGCTACTTCGTGAAAGTTGTACTGCTGTCAGTTTCTGGAGTATATTCACAGAGAATGAAATTCATTTTATACTTAGTCTGGCCATAAATACTGTTACACTTAAAAATAAAAAAATATTACATTTGAATTTCGAATCTGTCATTTTTATACGATTGTTCATTGTGTTTTCTCATTTTGGCGCCAATACATTGTACAATATTTTGCGATATTAAAATGGAGTGGGGTGATAAAGAGAACCGAATCGCTGTGATTGCATTACACAAAGTAGGTATGGAGCCAAATGCAATTTTTAAAACTCTCCATACACTTGGTTTTAGTAAAATGTTTGTGTACCGGGCTATTAATAGGTACAATGAGACTTCCTCTGTTTGTGACAGAAAAAGATCTGGCCGTCCACGTAGTGTTCGTACGAAAAAGGTGGTCAAAGCAGTAAGG
>DVZK01000698.1:0-11110 GCA_018236665.1 Calephelis perditalis | reverse complement strand
TGTTGTAAAACTACTAAACCGATTTTAACTAAACTTTGCACATCGTGTGAGATTGATTCATCTTGAAAGACAGAATATTTTACATCTCGACAAAGGAAGCCGCATATAACATCTAGTTGAGGCATAAAAAGAAAATTTACTTTAACTGAATGTAGACGATCATCTTCCGAAGTTCAACTAAATATGGCAAGTTTTGCAATCCGAGTAGTAGTCCTTTTTTTCTTTATGAATTTGAAAATCTGTCTATTTTTTTCTGTTGTACTTTCTCAGCTAAACCACTGGATCAATTTTTTATTTTTCTTTCTCAAAAATCAATCATAGGACTATTATAGGAGATAAAGTTTTGTATGAAAATATATCTATAGTTAGGTATATTGTTTGTATAAATCATCTTAGTGTAAGTAATCACTTTAAAAGCGATAAATTTATTAATAAAAAATATCCACACAATCAGGGAATCCCTTTGTTTCACTACATACCTAATAAAAGAAGTTTAGATTTGTAATACCTATTACTTATTGTACAATACAATTGTACTTTTAATCAAACAGTAAAAGACTTTTAAAATGTACCCAAGCCTATTTTGATAAAGAAAATAAAACTAAATTCTTACTAACGTATTTAAAGATAACCAAAGCCTATGAAAGACCAATCGACATGATAGTAAGATTTGAAATACTTACTCTAGGTTGCCAATTACAACCCTTTTGAGAACCAACTTAAAATCAGAAAAATTCCCCTTGTACATAAATTTATATCTTATCATTGAAGACATACGCAGGTAAGTATGGCCGGTATGGGCAACCCAAGCAAATCGATTAAGAGCTCCAGAAAACCTAAGTACCTAGTTTCTATTGTTTTGCCTCTGTTCATCTACCTGTCTATATTTTGTGGTTCATCTCTCATGTTCTGATGCCAAAAATACTTTTATTACACTACAACCAATCCGAATTTTAAATAAAAATACAAACATTTTTTATCTGCGCCGAGTTCCTGAATACCCGTCATAAATTTGGTCATGTTCAACTTTAATTTTTTAAAACAAAACAAACCGCACTTAAATTATTCCAAAATGTATGCAATGACCATGTAAAAAATAACAAAGGACAGTAAGCCACATGTAAAAAAAATCACCGACAATGTTGCCGCGTAACTCAGGTAGCGGGCATAATAAAATACGTCCATATTTTTTTTTTCCCGCGTCAAACACCGGGGCTTTGGAACAGGTTTTGTACAGCCATCTCTTTTTAACGCGAGTTAAACCTTGCCTTGTAATAAATCTTGTAGCCTTAGTTAAAAATACAAATTATAAAAAATGAGGTTTTATGGAAGTTCTCTAATGGTTTTTTGTTGTAAAATGCTTGAGTAAACGCGTATAAGTAAATGCAGTTTCATTTGATGAGTTTTTTCTAAGTTTCTGAGTAACTTGATATACGTAAGTCATGCATAGGAAATAGTTCGTGGTTTACTTAGTGGGGTTTTCTACATTAATAACTATTACTGTCCCGCTGCTTCGTTCTTTAAATTTTTCTTTTACTTAAAACGTAGAATTGTTTTTATCATGGATAATTGCTGTTGCGGATTGGATATGACTTGGGTTGATATTGCCTTACCTAATGCTGCCTACATAACCTTAGTGCTCGCCTTTATGGTTTTCTTAAGTGCGGGGTGAATTAGTTGGTATTCTTACCTATACAAAAGAATAAAAGTCCCAGCCTCAGGTCGGTAACATCGTTAATGTGTCTATAAGTGATGCGCATTTCTTGCCATTTGATAAACTGTCAGCTATTTTGCATTCATATACAAAAATGCGAACTATCAGGAATTTACATATCAGGAAGTAAATAAAACATACAAAAATGTTTTTAAGCAATAAGTGGAATATTTTTGTCTGGTCTTTAGGTTTATGTAAGCCAACGAGAGAATGGATTTCCTAAAGTTAAGAAATACCAGAGATTAGTAATATATTGTCTTTGGAAATACATACACTTATGACACCGATAAGCCAATGGTACGTTGCCGATCCAAAGCAATTAATATTCCAATATTAAGCCATTCAGGCTTCAGACAGGAACATGAAAGTGGTGAGCAGTGATATTGTGTTAGCAGGAATAAATAAGGCGGTGGTGGGTATACCAATCCAGAGAAGTCTTTACAAAACTCTTCCACTATTACATATGTTTTTAACCGACCGAAAGTTTCGGTTTCGGCCAGTTTGGGCTATACAATCTAGTACTTTCAAAAAAACTATTTAATTATTGTCTTTTTGTTTTACCGAACACTAGTTACCTATGTAACTGGATGTCAGTATGACTATTAAAAATATGGGTAAAAGGAACAGAAGTTTGTATCATATTTGGGTAAGTTACGGTTTTAACCTAAACTGAAAGGATGGCCGTAAGTTCGGTTTCGGTTTTAGCTGAAACACCAGTTCCAACATTAGAATAGCAATTAGCAGGTATAATAACATGGAACAATAACTTTCTTAGATAATTTAAAGCTGATTAAGTAGACGCCATTGTGTTTTATTTTCTCACGAGAGGGAAGCTATTGTCTAACAATATTTACGCATTAGATTTCGTATTTCCTACCAACCTGCGACCCTCGCGGGTATCTCACGCAGGTATCGTATAACGAAACAGTAGCGTAGTTTGCTGTAGGCTCAAGTTCCCTGCAGATAGATCCTCATGGGAAAGAAACTCGCCTAAAATATAAATAAATATCGTTACACAATTTGTACAAATTGTTGCAATCCTAAAGTAAGCTATTTAAGCGCTAATTAGAATCAGAAAAACGTTTATTTCACATAGGCAATACAAAGGGTACATATGACGCGTCTATATTCCTAAAATGTGACACCGGATCGGATCGGACGTACTGAGAAGATCCGGCAAGAAATTTAGCGGGCCTGTCTTTTTTCTCATAAAATTATGATTTTGCCATAAAGCTAAATACATGATAGGAAATAACGAATATATTTGGAAATTGACATCAGATCTTTGTTAGGAACGTAACGACCAGTCAGTAATAATATAGCATCATGATGATAAAGACCATGGTCTTAAATGTTTAGCATTAGTATAGATGTGTTACTTATGTTTGACACAATCTGGTATCAGATTTTCCTTCCTTGTTGAATTGTTATCTAAACGCCTACGATTTGAAATACTTCCCTTAATAGTTGTATTAAAATAACGATTACACATGAGTCATACACTGTGTTGAAAGATATGAAATGTTATAGATATCCCATTTGGGATCTCGCCAACTACCAAGCTACATTTGGAATATAAAGCTAATTTAGCTATTGGACAATCTGAATATGCTTACAAGTGATATATAAGTAGGCTATTATAATCAGAATCATATAATTCGTACATATACGTTAAAAATCGGAAGTCAGTACCAGGAATTGACAAGCGAAAGGACGGGCATTTGGATAAGTTATATGTGTTTTTTTATGATATTGTAAGGTAAAAAAGAAGACGGGTTTCCTGATGGTAAGAAATTCCCGACGCCTAGAGACACCAACGGTGCTAATGGTGCGTTGCCAACCTGAATCCGGGATGTTAGGCTTCGAGCAAAAAGTTAATTTACCGGCTACCCTACCATCCGAACCGGAACACATCATGACGTTATGGCGGCAGAAATAGGTCAGGCGGTGGTACCAATCCGGGTGAGTCGCTTCAAAACTCTACCACCTAGTCAGATGTCACGATGCTAGTGACGGTAAGCCTATGCTCGCCTTTTACGAGCTGCCTGGCACAGGAAGGCAGATGGTCTATTCTGAAAAGGAGCCCGAACCAACACGGGGAGAAACTGATAAACTATTCTAACAAAATATACTAAACTACAGAATAAATTATATTTGTGATATTTCATTCGCCGTTACAATTTCTTATTCAATAATATTGGTAATGGGTAATGTACCCAAACAGTCTATTTAATTAATAATTAAAATATGTATAGGTACATATTTATTTACTTAAACATCTAAATATTTTACACCTTGACCTTATTAACCTATTGGCATTTATTTTAATGCCTTGTATGGTAATAAAAGCCTGCCAAACAAGTTCACAAAGTGGACTCTATTCTTCAACTTTTGCTTTCTGGTTTGGGTCATGGCTTGGACATGTGAAAAATGAGCCGATGAATTGGAAATTATTCAAAATGTAATTTTTGTGTTTTGTGATAAAAAATCAGGGTTAGCTATTCTAGCGACACGATATAATGGCCGTTTGGCCATTTTATAATAGTGATGTGAATGTCAAGTTATTATGCGATTCGAGTTTAGTTTATAAGTTTGCGAGTTTATGTTTTATAATAAGTTTTGGAATTTATATCTATCCATAGCTATTACTTTTAACTAAACGAAAATAAAATATTATATAAAACATTAAATACTAAGATATAGGTACAAACGTCAAACCAGCCACCATAACATGGCTTTAGTATAGGTAGTGCCCGTTTCGCAAAAGTGGATATTGGATACATATGTAATACGTATTCGCTTGACGTATTTAGTAACCTAACGGTCGCTAAGAGACGTTAACTAACATTTAATCTATCACTAATTCACAATATCGGTGGGGAGTTTTGGCTCCATCGAGAGAAAAATGCGTATTGTATATTTCCTAGTTGCCGCCAAATCTCAATACATGAGCTTGAGTAAAGAGGCCACCGCATTACCCAAGACCCTGACATGACATATTGACTACTTGACTTATTATAATCGAATCCCGATTTTAAAAAATTTGATGCAAATTTCTTTACTTAAACCACTCCAGTTTAAGTTCTAGCCCTGATGATGCTGTCATAAGCGAAACCGGTAGGCTATATTTTATCAAATAATATAGTGATACGTAAAACAGTCCAAGTGTTTCTTCATTTAAAATATGAATTATCATATCGTGTTTGTGTTAGGGATACTTCTTAAGTCTCCTTCTGGCAATAGCCTTACAAATAAAAGCTAGTCACAAATATATATTTGTCATTATAATTAATATTCATGGAGACATGTTGAAATAGGAATCGGTAAACAAGTGCAACCAAAAGTAGAGCTAGCAATTTGTAGCAAAATGGCAGAAACAAAGATATCTGTAATTAATGTGTGTGTTTATGATAAGCACGTAAACGTGTTATTGTGTATGTGTGTGTCAATAACGCATTCATTATATCATCGGTTCGATGATCGCACGTGTGGGTACGCTCATGAATAAACAATATGGCGCGTCAGGCACTTGCACAAATGGCGTATTTATATATCAGTTGCTGATTTTATATCTCCGCGAGTGAATGACGCGAACTGGGAAGGTCTACGTGCTGTGTTGCGCGTTGTCACCTACTCCACTTCCAATATCTAGATTTTAGAATCTATTATTAGTACTAAGAACTTGTATCTGCATTAGTATTACTCCTTTACGGCCAATTGCAATAATCTATCTACAGTTAAAAATAGGCCTATTAGAGTTTTGTTGTATTTTTCTGAATAGACTATCTGCCATCCTGCCAGGCAGCTCGTAAAAACGAGAATGGGCTTACCGTCACTAACATTGTGATATCTGACTAGGTGGTAGAGTTTCGCAGCGACTCGCCCGGATTGGTACCAACGCCTTACCATAATTACTTACCATTATGTCAATGCTAGCCGTTGACGTGTTCCAGCTCAGTAGATAAGGTAGCTGCTAAACTTACTTTTGCTCGAGGCCTAACCTCCCGGCTTCAGGTTGGCAACGCACCATTACCACCTTTGGTGTCTCTAGACGGCGTGAATTTCTTACCATCAGGAAATCCGTCTGCTTGTTTGCCTTCCAATAACATAAAACTTCACTTAGCATCGTTGTGATTTAAATGTCGATGAAACCAAAAAGAGACAGACGTATAAATTCGTAAAATTCAACGTGGGAGAAAATGAGATAAGAAACATTATTTTCGTGTTTCTCTTACTCGAGAAGGTTTCACTTCTACCTCGTGTGAATTACACACATGCTTAATATCGACCTTACCATTGATAAGGTCGTCATCAACATAAACGAAACATTTATACATAAACTAGCTTCCGCCCGCGACTCCGTCCGCGCGGATATCGCGGTCGGTCTAAAACTGAAAAATTAAGATTTTTTCTAGGTATTTATAATTATACCAAGTTTCATTGAAATCGAACCGTTAGTTTTCACGTGATGTCTGAACATACAGACAGACAGACAAAATTTTTTAATTTACATATTTGGGTTTGGTATCGATCCAGTAACACCCCCTGCTATTTATTTTTTCAATATATTCAATGTACAGAATTGACCCTTCTACATATTTATTATATGTATAGATTAAAGAAATAAAAATCTCGCCCCAGACAGGATTTGAACTTATCACCTTTCGTTTCAAGCCGACGAATGCTCTAACCATTTGAGCTACTGAGGATTCAGTGGCGAAATTATTAATTCCTTTAACTATAACGGAAAAACTACTAAGTAGTAGGATGTTGATAACGTTTATGTGAGACCATTTCGGAATGATTTGCTAAATTTCGACAAAAAAATTTGTTCGACATGATGGTACCAAAAAATAGTCGGTTTTTGCAGTTTTACTACGCTATTTTTTTAAGGATTCATTTTAGATAATCCGGAGATTTTACAGCGTCGCAGATGCTTGGGAGATTAACCATGATTAGGTACTTGAATGTGGTATTCTGGAAGTAGGTAGGCATTATCTACTTCGTTGAAATATATTCTTTAATTTGAACTTCTTTGACCTTTTCTATAATCGATGTATAAATTTGAAGAATTTGAATCTTAAAAATGAATGACTCTTTACGAGGCAGACGATATACAGTCAGTCTTTTATATTATGTTGTGAATGGTAATGTTCGTGTGGTTGACATCAAATCACCGCTATTATCGTGGTCAGGTCAACGATAACATATAATTGTACATTTATTACTTCTATCAAATGAATAATGTATTTGGTAACACAGTATCGCAGATATCCGTTTATACAAAGCAATACTTAGTGCTTTTACCGTCTTATTAATAAAAATAATGTACTATTTTTTGTATATGAAACGTTATTATTACATTGCTTTTTTCAAAAACATGTACCTAAAGTGAAACAGTGCAAGAGTTTTCATATAAAAAATACATAATGAAGTTTTACCAATTGTCAAGGATAAAAACAATTATATTAAAGCCAGAGTAAAGTTAATATTATAGTCTGTATCATAGAAGAGGAAGGAGTAGTATTTTTTTATACAAGACGAGGCAAACGAGCAAGTGGGTCTAACTAACCCACTTACCTGATGTGGCCTAGCCTGATGGAAAGTGATTACCGCCCTGGACATCCGCAACCAGGAGTATCACAGATACGTTGCTGACCTTTAAGGAATGAGTACGCTCTTTTCTTGAAGGTCCCTTAGTCATAATTGTTTGGGAATACCGTTTGTAATATTTATTATTAAGAGGAATAGGGTTTAGATGTTCGGAATGCTGTGTAGGTATGTATTTTGCTACATGCTGAAGACTTCTTCAAAATTGGAATATATCTCTCACAAGTTTTATGCTAATTGTACATGTACCTACGTATGGCATTACAGACAAGGCGGATTTCTTTATAGTAACAAATACATGACCACGAATAGAGTACTACTAAAAGTAACACTGCTAACAAAGAACTGGTGTCATTTCCAAATATTGTGCTGACCTCTAATGTACCGGCCTCTCTTTTAAAGATTCTTTTGAAGTCAATTGACGAAGACAAAACGAAAGAGAGGGTGGTACACTAGAGTAAGTAAACAATATTTTGAAATTACATCAGCTGTTTGTTAAGAGTGCATCCTAGTAGTCTATAGCTTCATGTTTATGACGCCTAAAAAGTAATGACGCAAATGGACATGGACGAATTATTATTCATTTTCTAGTTTCTATATAACCTTTACGGTCTTCAAAATGTCGGATATATTTGGTAAGTTAATATTACTAGTCGTCCTTGATATTAAATCAACGCTTTTGAAGGTTATCATCAGTTGATTAGTTTTTTTTATGAGTCATTTTTTTTCAGTATTAGACCCTACATGTAAGCTTTATATAATAAATGGTATACGGTCTATGTTGAAAGAACATTAAGATAGGAGAAATCCATTTAAGCCGGGTACACACGTTTGATATAATTCGATACGGAAAAACCGAAACGCAATACCGAATGCAGCAAATTCGGACAAATAGACTTGCCGCATATGTTTGTAATTTTTTGCGCGGAATTTTCATTCCATTTTGGAAATGGAATTGGGTAAGGGAATTCTGAAGGTATGCGGCGGGCCTCACTCTTGCTTTTTAACATTTCCAGATACTGTTCTGGAAAATCAAACTGTTGTCCATTGTGTTACAGTTTCTTACCTGCCTGTAGTCAGAAGAATGCATCCAAGTATAGCAATGGCCCAAATGTAGATATAGAACGGATGATCGACATGCTCATGCTCCAGCTCCTGCATAACTATAGCAGTCTTCACCATAGTACCGATGACTGTCAAATTTGGATTCATCGTGGTGGTCGAAGTGGTGTCAAAGATTGTTGGCAGCTCTGTGGTAGCGTTTGATAAGGGTATGGCGCTCTCTGTTGTATTCAAAGTATTCGTGTTACTGATATTTCTATGAGTTCTTTGATGCTGATCCTCAACTTCATTCATCCTAAAAGGTGCAAAAGTTTAAGAATAAAATAAGTTAAATTGTAAATATGTAAAAGGTTAATTTGGTCTATTTTTTAAAACTAATGGTGGCCCGTTGGTCGAAATTCGACCATAATAAATTTCAATATCTTGTTGATAAGAACGCCATCTTCATTTTTCAAGACCAACTAGGTACTTTGTATTGTTTTTAGCACGCCATCTGTGATCTTTTATCTTTATCATCAATATATTTGTTTGTGTGTGTAAAATGCATGGTAGTGTGGGTAATGTTTTATTTATTGATTTAATTTACTTTATTAGCATTATTATTGAAAAATATTAGCGTTCTGCACTTCTCCTACACATAAATTAAGTGTACACTAAAATAAGTGTGCCAATTTTATGCTCCTCTGTCCTCGCAATTTTCGTAAAAAGGGGTACAAAGTTTTGGCATCATGTATTAATATATAGATAATACGGGTTTCACGTGGATTAAAACATTGATTTGCATCTTGTGGAAAGGAGATTTAATCGAAATTTCGATTTTTTTCAACCAAAGTTTCCACTAAGGTCACCTTTGTGGAAGGCGTGATTACAACCATCTGGAAGATGCTTAAATTTAACACTGTACCGCTTTTCCTAAAAACTAATATCTGGCAGATAAAAGAGATTCAGAAAATTTTACTCGTAAAAACCTATTAAGTATAAATGCTTTATACTTAATACTAGTATGTTTATATTTATTTACTTCTTTTCAAAAAAATATTTTTTCAGATTTATCCACAATCAATTCAATTACGAGTATCTATCGATTATTGTTATGACTACTGCTATAACGTCAAAATTAAAGTAAAAGTAAAGTATCTTCACGACCATATCCCCGAAAGGGTTGTCAGAGACACTAGCAGGGCATCCACGACTAGCCGAAGACACTAAGTCCCACAATGTGATAGGTGGCAAAAACTGAGCGTTTTCCTTGATTTCCTAGAATTCCATCATCAGATCCAAAATTGGTGGTGGTGCAGTGGGACAATTTTGGAAGTTGGTACGCTCTTTCGAACAAAAAAAGTAGGGTCGGCAATGATGGAGAAATCGATTAACATACATAAAAGAATATAGATAAGTCAAACATAACATAATATAAACTTCTCCTTTTTTTAATGTCGGTAAATATCAGTTTAAAAAAAAACCAGAATACTATTTTTTTTTACTATAGCACTAATATATAGCTCTAAGTAGATTCCAAAAAAAAATAATTAATATTTGATTGGAATAAATATAAGTGCATTTACCAGTATGTAAGCCAAAGATCACCAGCAGAAGTGACAACTTGGGCGAGGAGAATGGAGATGACAGTCATGGTCAAAATACACCAGCCCGCGCCAGCGCGGAAGTATCCGGTGTATACGGCAGTGGACACACGCCCTGTAACAACGTTGCATATTTTTCTTTTTCTTTATTGGCATTGACGTTATCATTTGCCATTGGTTATGCTGAAATTTGCATTAAGAAAATCGGGCTAAAATTCCAAAAATTCACGGAAAGTCATGCCTGGGTCTTGAGTAAAGCGGTTGCCTACTTTCTCAAGCTGAATTAGTGAGATTTGGCGGCAACGAAGAAATACAATATTCGTTCATTTCTTCATTATTATTTGATTTTTGCGTTTTAACTGAACATACAGTACGAAGTTTCGGTGGCACTTCGTACTGTATGTTTAACTAATTTCTTTCAATATCAACACAGTATTCTATAAGAAATTACGAAAGAACTACGTCTTTCTTTCCTCCTAATGGCGTCAAACGTACCTACATATGCGTAGAAGTACTTACACTCTTTGAAGTAAAGAGTTTTTTTAATAATCGGTTAAGAAATTATGAATGTAAAAAGGAATCGATTAACATACATAAAAAAGTAGGATTCGAATAAATAACCTCCTTCTTTTTTCAAAATAGGTTAAAAAAAATGTAATTCCTATGAATCAGAAAAAAAATTAGATCTGTCGCAATGGAGCTAACCAAAAAAATTATAACGCGCCAACACGGCCTCCTTCTTTCTTGACTTTTATCAACTACTACGAGCAGTTTGATTTCTCAATTGTTAGAAATATTGAAATAATACCTGACCCCTCGCTTAGATACTAAAATTAAAACTAGTTAAAAATGTTTTTTTCTTCTTGAAAAATGGCATATATCTTTTTTATGTCAATGTAGTGCCCTAAGTACATATACCTCATGTTTTGCAGTTTCAATTAACTTCTTGTTTATAGTCTAATCCACAAAAAGCAATACCTACAAGTTGATACGACACAGTTGATAATAAACTAAAGAAAGTAATATAACATATGACATAAAAAGAAGCGTGTTATAAGTTTGAAGCCCTCTCTGTGTCTATGTTTGCTATGGCATATCATGACCGGGTGGACCGATTTTTTGCTGTACATTCTATTTTAGG
>DVZK01000697.1:0-11111 GCA_018236665.1 Calephelis perditalis | reverse complement strand
AAGCTCATGTAGTAAGATTTGGCGGCAACGCGGAAATACATGACACGCTAATTTCTTCATGATTATTTAATTTGTGCACTTTCACTGAACAAAATTGTACAAGATGCCATCAAAATTGACTAATTCCACTCAATATAAACACGAAATTCAATAATTATGAAAAAACTTAGACCGTCTTTTCTCTCGATGGCGCCAAAACTCTTAACTCAAACTATTATAAATAATAAAAAAATAATGGACGAATGTTACATCACAACAAATTTCCTAGCAAATTATAAAATTAACTTTAAATTTAAAAAATGGTATTCAATCTAAATTTTGTAAAAAATGCTATGATAAGATTTCAGAAATGACAACAATTAAATAACTGTAATTAATCGCGTGGTCACCATGCCTGTGTTAATGAACCAATTTTGAGAATTCTTTTCTTGCTGTGTTGTATATTGTTAGAAAAAGGTTATAATGAAAAGAAAAATCAGAAAAATTCCAGGAAAATTGGGAAAAATAGTGCTGAAATCTGTACAAACTGTTAGTAGCTGTCAACGTAAAGTGATACGAAGTTCCGCATGCCAGCTAGTCTCTTATAAATACAACTGTATTGAAAATAGGAAAAATGAAAAAGAATTTCAGCGTCGAGTTTCTTTTGCCGAATCTTCTCAGTAAGAGCCCGCATTTCAAATCATCAATTATATAGACGCATCACAAGTACCCGTTGCATTTTTTTCACATACTCATGTGAAATAAACTGTTTTTAATTTCAATATCCCAGGTTTTTCCCCGTTTTCTTCCATGCCCTTTATAGAATAGACCATCTATTCCTCTGCTTGGTAGCTTGTAAGAGCTATTGGCAGTAGAGTGCTGTGCAGCAATTCCTCCAGTTGGGATCTAGTTCCTTATCAATTCCAACTGCCATAATAACATTGTTGTGTTTTGGTTTAACGTAGCCGGAAGATTTGTCCAATAAGTCCTAGCTTCTCAGCCACATCATAGCAACATATGGTATCTATAGGGCACGGTTGTCTTTTACCATCGGGAGAAGTACGTTCTTGTTAGATGTCTAGTCACTTATAAAATCTTGTACATCGAAACCAACGATTTCATCGGGTTGCTAATCTGGGATTGCAATCGGTAATAATGTTATAAATGTAAAAGATTTTGTCTTTTGTGCTTTTACAGCTAAATCACTAGACCGATTTTAATGAAATTTGATATGCATATGACTAGGGACCTGAGTTCAAACATGAGTTTCCGCTTTTTAAAAAATCGCCCCCAAAGGAAAATTAGGAGGGTTGTATGAAAATAGTCTCCAATGGTATCAACGACAAAGGCAAATGAAAAATGACAAATGACAATGACAATGAAATGATGTAACAGCAGGCATTGTAAAGGCGGAAATATCAATTCGATTCAATTGTCTGAGCACTCCATGATTCACGGTGTTAGAAAAAAGGGACGTTCACTTATTTTGTGTTAGTATTATCATAAAACCTGAGGACCATTTGAGGACAGTTAGTTGCTATTTTTGTTTTTTTTTTTTTGCCTCATCAAATGCGCACCTGCACCTGACAGACAAAGACGCAGTTCACAGACTAAACACACTTATATCTCAAGATAAACGTAGCTAATTTTATCAATTTTTTGGTAACTTTCCGCTTAGAATGGCAGACTTAGTGTTAAAAAGTCGAAGAATTTTCGAAATAATGTAGTAGATATGAAGACGTGTTGTTATTATAGGTGGATTGTATGCGGTGCTGCGTTTCTTGCCCACCTGCTGTCGACGGGGCTGCAGCTAGCATATGGAGCGCTCCACGTGTATGCGCTGCGGCATCTTGGTCAAGCAGCTGATCATGCTGGTGAGTGCATTATATACAATTACTAGCAGTTTCACGCAGCTTTGCCTGCGTAGCTTGGATTCTACTATACCGATTTGGATGAAACAAACCTATGTCACTCGTGGATAATGTAGCTTTTGAATGCTGAAAGAATTTTTTAAATCGGTCCAGTAGTTTTTGAGCCTATTCATTACAACCAAACAAACAAACAAAGTTTTCCTCTTTATATTAAGAGTATGATCGACAGGCGGAGCAGTCAATCCCAAGCAGTCTTGTCAACTAAATATTCAGCAACGGTATAATAACCCTTTCCATTTAACACATTTCTTAAATTAATTATTTGGAAGTTCTTTCATATAATTAGGAAATTTATTGCATAAGCGTATACATTGGCCCCTGAAAGAATTGCTTACTCTCTAGACTTATTTACTCTTCACGCTCGTAACCCCGAAGAGGTTAGCAGATAATAACCAGAGTATAACGATTAGCAGAATACACATAGTTCGACAATATGATAGGTGATAAATTACACCAAATTTCCTGTCAATTTTACTAAATTTATTACGTATTTATTATCACTAGACGGTAGAGTTTTCCAGCGATTCGACTTGATTGGTACCACCATTTTACCTATTCTTACCGCCATAACGTCAGAGCTGTCCCGGCCTTAGGTGGCCATCTTTGGTGTCTTTAGGCGTCGTGAATTTCTTACCATCATTGATACCTAAAACCAAACGCTATGATTACGTTATGTAAAAACCAAACTTTCTTTTTGTCGATTCGAACGCGGGACCTCATGGAGTCAAGTCCAACACTTGAACCGCTAGACCACACAGCTAGTAAGTTTCCTGATTTATTTAGTATGAATGTCTAGTGGTGTACTGTTTGCATTGATTTTGATCGGTCAACAATTAATTATTTAACTGATTTTGATCATGATAAGGCAGCTATGATAATTTTTCGTTTCGTTTTGTAAAAAAACAGGCTAATATGAAAACATAGGCAAACAAACCAATATATTTTATATAACAAATAACAATGGCATGATGTGACGATAATTTGCATTTTGAATTAAAAGTATACTAGTGGGCGCCCGTTGGTCGAAATTCGACCATTATAAATTTTAATATCTTGTTAATAACAAGCTATTTTCATTTCTCAAGACCAACTACTTTGTTTCCAAACTTTTTAGTGCGCCATCTGTGATCTTTTATCTTTATCATCAATATATTTGTTTGTGTGTCAAAACTCAAATATATAGTAGTACGTGTAACGTTTTATTTTTTGAATTAATGCACTTTATAAACATAATCATTAAAAATATTAGCGTTCTGCACTTCTACAAATAAACTCAAAGTGTGCCAAATTTAATACTCCTCCCTCAGCGCAATTTTCGTAAAAAGGGTCCAGAGCTTTTGCTTCACGTATTAATACTCGTATATAGATTATAACTACTGTTATTTTATATTTAAGTAAACTAACTGAATTTACTATATTTTTTTGAAAATCGTATTTAAAAAAAAATCCAACGAGTTTCGTGAATGCAGTACATTCGTTACATCATCAGTATGTCTGTTGTTATGAATAACTAGCTGTTGCCCGCGACGCTTCCCGCGTGTATAAAGGTCCCAAAGAAACATTTTTTTGGGATAAAAACTATCCTATGTATACAAGTTATCCTCTATGTGTGTTCCAAATTTCATGATAGATTTTATCAGTTTCAATACAGTTTAGAGATAAATAGGGATTCCGTTATTCTTCTAGTATAACGTCATTATGTTGTTTAAATATAACAATTTTGTATGCGTGCCCACATTTTGTATTTATTTGTGCATATAAACATGTTCAATTTTAGAATTTGCCAGGAGTTTTTAACTAACTTTGTTAATTTTTTTTCATTTTGAGTTTTGTCGCTATATGTAAAACTGCTTAAACTGTGAAGTGCTACATTCGCACTTTTAAGGTTTACGGATGTAGGAAATAGCTGTTATTCTTATGTATCTTAATTTATAAATAAAAAAATATGAAACTGTTTTTTTGTTTTTAAGAATTCGTGAATGTAGAGTTTAAATATACAAATTAAGAAATGGTGGAAATAGCCTTTGTAATTACTGAGTCCCAGATTTTGTAATTGACACTACAAATATGTAATTGTATTTAATAGAGGTAGACTGGATAGTTTGGGATCTTTAGAATAGAGTTAAAGCTTTTCCAAAAACCGTCTAACTCTTATTTGTTTTATTTTGTTGAAGTTGAAGGATATCTGAAAGGATTTATTTATGAGAACATACAGTTAAAGCTATAAATTTCACGACTTTCTGTAAACCTATACTAAAATAAAACACAATTTTATTTTATGTCAGTAAAGATACTGAAATAAATATACAAATTGGCTTTAAATCAGTAGGGTTACTCTCGAAGCTCGATTCAAGCAATATTAGAAATTGGAATCGAGTATGTCATTTTAAGTACTCTTGAACACAATACAATTTAGTTCGTAGTAAACAATAAATTTTGTAACGGGATTAGGTGAATTTATTTGTAATAAAATGTTAACAATATGCTAGTACTGTGTTCAAAAGTACCTAAAGTGACAAATACGATTTCAATTTCCAATTCCAAAACATAAAACCCAAAGACTGTATTTGAAAAAAATACATAGGTAGTTGTACTTATATTTTTTAACAAAAATTGAGCGTATATTTCTTTATTTAAAAGTATTTTCTAATTAAAAAAATGAACATTTTTTTCATCGAAAAGGTTTCTAAGGTTTTTAAATTACAAATATTTTTTTTATAATTTAATTAGTCTTGCACCTATTGTGGGACTTGATGTCTTGGCTAGTCGTGGATGCCCTGATTGTGCCTCTGCCTATTTCTTCGGGGATATGACCGTGAAGATACTTTAATTATTTTATCGTTTTATGTACACTTTACCCAGTGATCATCACTGAAAAGATTTTTTTATAGAAGAGAAGGCAAACAAGCAAGTGGGTCACCTAATGGAAAGTGATCACCTCCGCCCACGGACATCCGCAGCACCAGGAGTATCACAGATGCGTTGCCGACCTATAAGGAATGAGTGAATAACCCCGCTGGAGAGATAATCGTAGAACTATCTTTATAATTTGTGATGGTGTTTGTGTTGTGTGGTCGTGGTGTGGTGAATTGCTAAAAATGTCACACTTAAAACAACTTGCAGTTATCTTCCTAGTATGTGCTTAGAATAAAGACTTAGAAGTAACAAGTGTGCACGTCTCTTTCTTTAGCGCCTGCAACCCTCGGTCCACCTGGAGCATCGCCAACTACCAAATGCAACATGGAGTTCTATTCTCAACTGTAGGCTGGACAACCCAGTACCAATCTCTCTAACATGATAAAAATTAACGTTTTATTGTTAATTTTATCACTAACACTAAATATACACCCAGGTAATAAAGCTTCGTGACAACTGACCCGAGTTAATACCCCCGCAGCCGCTTTACCTATTTCTACCTTCACAATATCACTGTTCGTCACTGTTATATTTAAATTTAAGATAGTCATGCAAGAGCCTTGATATTTAAATCTTAGTTTGGCAATACACCACTTTAGGTGTCTATAGACGACGTGTAGGTATTATATACTACCACGAAATCTGTTTGCCATTTTTAAAGTTATACTTCTTTAGGCGCGTTATGAAAAAATGACGAGACTAAAATTTTAAGATAAGTGCACAACTGTAACACAAAAGTAACATCATGAAGTTGTCTGCTTTAGAAACATGTTTCTACATTCACACAACTGTTTTAGTTGCATAAAAGTGCGATTTATATATTTCTTGTAATAGATTTTTTTAGTAATGCCAGAATCAAGTATAACTTTTCACGCGCATTGTAATGTACCTACATGCATCCATTTTTATGTGGTTTTATTATTTCAACTATCATGATAAAGTGATTTTACAATTAAAAATATTTCAAGAGTTTATAACTTTTGAAAACAATTATACTTTTGTTAAATTACTGTAAGGACATAAATACGTAGTTTTTTAAACATTATCAATACATGCGTAAAGTGTTACAGATGGAGACTTAATTTGTATTTTTATGATAATAGAAGGCAAACAAGCAAATGCATTTCCTGATGGTAAGAAATTCACGCCGCCTAGAGACACCAAAGGTGATAATGTTACGTTGCCAAACTTAGGCGGGGGTGTTAGGCCTCGAGCAAAAGCAAGTTTATCGGCTACCTTACCCTCCAAACTGGATCACGTCAACGGCAAGCGCTGGCGTTATAGCGGCAGGAATAGATATGGCGGTGCTACCAATCCGGGCGAGTCGCAGAAAAACTCAACTACCTAGTCAGATCTCAGGGTATAAGTAACGGTAAGCCTATGCTCGCCTGATACGAACAGCCTGACTGGAAGGCAGATGGTCTATCCTGCAAAGAAGCCCAAAGCATTTTTTTTGTTGCCTGAAAAAAAATCTGGTGTTTTTATTTAGAACTTTTCTATTTCGTGAATTGTGCCTGGATTAGTCTTATTTGGATGATAGTTTCGTTGAGGTCGAAGACGGAAACATAGAAAGCTAGATGCAGCATTACTGTTATCATATAAAACTCCCGGATTAAGTACAGTTTATTGGATTCACAGCTTTAGGAAGGTAAAAGAAATACTTCCCTAAAGTAAAAATATTCCTTTTTTACACGTGTTTCAGTAAACTTGTAAGCGGAAGAGGTTATTACAGTGAATAAAAACATTTGAAATTGAAAGAGCTTATATAATCCATTAGCAATTTTTTAGGTTTCTCAATAAAAAGAGCACGTTACGGTGAAAATAAAATCCGCCAGATGCTTGACAAGGGTTACGAAATTATGAGAAAGAACAAAATACTGAATAAATACTAAATAAGTAAACGTTTTTATCGACCACAGGGGAAAATGTGGCAGATCTGTGTCAAACGTACCAGAGATATTTTAGGAACATGGATACTTGACTTTTTTTTATAAGAATGAAGACAATCCAGTGAAACCATCCAAAACGTAATCCAGCCACGTTCTGAAGGAATGAAGTTCGCCAAACTGGGCTGGACCTTAACCCTCTTGTGTAAGTTTACAGGTGACCCTACCCTGTAAACTAAATCACCGCCTTTTTTTTGTGAAAACAACTAACATTCGAGTAACGCTAACGTATTGAATATCCTGTCGGAAAATACTATTGTCCATGGAAATTTTCGACACAAATTCGTTGCTGATTCACTGCCAAATTTTGAAAATTTTTACCATATAAAAACCTCTTTGAAACAGTCTTCTAAAAATTGGTTGAGAGGATACTATTCCATAGTTTAAATATTCGTATCAAGAATGTTCGTGCAAAGCGAATATAATTTTTTCATGATACAAATTGACCAACAGTGTTGAGTATGCCAGATAAAACATGAAAGTAGGATAAATGCTGTCTAAATAAAAGCATTAAGGAAAATGTGTGGTGTTCACGCTTACTGACCGCATTTGTAACAGTGAGATCCGAGACAGAGAGTGGGATTAAATGTTTCGTTGGTTCAAGTTCATGTAGAAAGAATGACAAATTTTTTTTTAAATTATAATTTCATTGGAAAAGTTACACAAATTGAATCTAACCCCAAAGTAAGCAAATTATATGCTTGTGTTATGGGTGTTAGTCAACTAAAACATATAAATACTTACATAGATACCAGAATCAATTTAGTAAACACCCAGACCCGGAAATGCAGACATTTAAATGTTCATCACACAAATGCCTGGCCCCGTTGGGAATCGAACCCGATCCTCGCGGTTGATCGGTGTAGTTAGGCGTGTACGCCAGCCACTCGACCAACGAGGCGGTAATTTGCTATGAAAGATTAACACAGAAATACAATATGAATACGGATGGATGTACCCGAGGAGACCAAGATTGACATTCCATGATGAAATCGCTCGGGTTTCATTCAGTTTCACCCTTGAGGTGATAAGAGTCTCCGAAGCTGGTGTGTATGAAAAGAGTAATTAGGTAATTTGGAGATAGATAACCAGGTCTGCAGGGATCGTGATATTTGGTACTCTACATCTACTCTCGACTTATCCGTTGGGAATTTGGTGTGAAGATAATATGTATATATTTGATATTTTCTATCGTGCGTCAGCGCTTCGTAAAACTTCCAAATATTCATATTTTTTAAATGAAGAAACACTTGTACTGTTTTACGTATTACTTATAATTTAATATTTTGTAAATAGACTACCGGTTTCGTTTATACAACATCATCAAACTTAAACTCAAAACTTAAACTCAATTTAAACTTAAAAGATAATATGTATGTGTGTTTATATGGAGTCACCGCTGAATGACGCGACCTATATTTTGAAAAAAGAAACATCAGATATGGTTAAGTCATCGCATAACAAAGATACTTACTAAAATATACAGACGAATTGATAACCTTCTCCATTTGGCATATTGACAATCAGATAAACAAAAATATCAGGAAACACACAAAAATAGTAAGAAAAGGTTTTGTTTATATACAGGCTTATTATAATTGGAAAATCCGCAAGGAACATACAATGTTTCCAATTATTCTCTCTATAATATATTCAATGGTAAACAGAACTCTGTTACTAGTTAATAATACGAACGGTTAGATATAAATGATAATCCGTTGACAAATAAATCCAAGTAAATCGTAAAAGCATTTCTCCCAACTCAAATATATCCGCCGCAAATGTTCAGCAGACAATGGGAATTGCTTGCCACTGACATCTCTAAACACGTCCATTTCCTTGCTATTTGTAAGTTAAATCTAAAATTTAAACGGATTTTGAAAATGTATTAGCGATTTTGTACTATGTAATCTTTTCTAAATCTTAATTTTATAATATCTTTAATTTGACACTATACATGGGACATCTAAGAATGACCAATTTCAATAACCTATCTACGATTATAGATATACAGTAAGTCTATCTATAACAGTAGGTAGGTTTATAGGGGCCTAATTTCGTTGTTAAAATATATTTGAATTAACTGATCTGTTATACTAAAAAAAGTAACGTCAGTATCCCCGAAGAGGTAGGCCTCGACAACCGGGGCACCCACGACTAGCCGAAGACAGTCTCATAATATAATAGTTGGCAAAGCTATCGCCAACCGAGCACACATCCTCCAATTTTCTATTTAAAAAAAAGTACCTCTGGATTTTTTTTTAAAGAAAATTGGAAAAACTATATTTTCTTTTTGTTGCCCGGTCCAGGAATCAAATTCGAGAAGTCGTGAAGTCCAGGTATACAGATCAAGTGTGCCAGTGTGAATGTGGGCAGATGTCACAATCGTTCCACTTCTAGCAATAACTAATTTCTACTCTACACAAATTATCTAAATCTTAAAACATAAAAATGAATCGTTAAATGTGTTGCTAAGCGCATAACTTCCGAACGATTGGACCGATTTGACTAACTATTTTTGTATTGCCTCAGTTATTGTCAGAAAAAACCGGGACAGTTGAAAAACCAATACTTTTTTTTCGCATAAAAATGAACGAGTGTTGGAGTGGAGTGTAATAAACGTAAATCGCAAATGCATAAATGTCTCTCATTTGATTGCAATTCAGCAGTATCTAGATACTAACTAATTCTACTAGGGATGCTACAGAGCCTTGACTTCGAACTCGTAAAGTTGGAACTTCCGACACTTTTGATTTGGAGGGTTTAATCGGGGGTTGAAATATAGAAAATAGTAGCAGTAGCCTCCATAAACCAAGTCGTGATACCCATGTCGCGTTAAGATATTACGTCTGACTAATACTCGTAGAAGTAGTGCTTTTGGAATCAATTCACTTGATTTATTTTTTTAACTGTTATTGGAAACATATTACTTTTTTCATTGTCAATGTAAAATTTGTATAATCTAATCAGATTTATAAAAATTGACTAACTTTGCTGTCATTTGCCCCGACCGCCTCGTTAGTCGAGTGGCTAGCGTTCACGCCTAACTACGAGCACACCGATCAACCACGAGGCTCGGGTTCAATTCCCGACGGGGGCAGGCATTTATGTGATGAACATTTAGATGTCTGCATTTCCGGGTCTGGGTGTTTGTTAAATATATTCTAGTATCTATTAAAGTATTTCTATGTATTATAATCGTTGACTAACACCCATAACACAAGCATATAACTTGCATACTTTGGGGTTAGATTCAATTCGTGTAACTTGTCCAGGGATATTTATTAATTATTTATTTATTACCTATCCTATCGGGAATCGAATCTCAATCTTGTGAATGCTCGGTGGCATGATCCCTTAAGGAAAAAGTCAGTAAAATTTGATTATTCCTTTTGATTGCAGTTTTTACGTATAAACTAAAGAGATAGATATACTACCATCCTATCTTCAGTATTTTATCAGACCCTCGTAAAACTATATTGAAGATATCCGATTTGGTACTCCAATTGAGATTTGTGATTTAATAAATGGAGGGTACTTTGTTTTATGACTGGATATCAAAAGTAGGTCTTTCATTCTAAGTCTTTAAGCTTTACGTAAGCTTTTAGAAAACTCAGCTTAGTGTGCAGAGCTTTTTACGTTCGTTTGAAAACTTTCTCTTTCTTCTAGATTGGATGACATGTAGGAGTTTTACAGAAATGAAAGTACTCTCTTTTATTACGTAAAATGATAAGAATTTACTTAAACCTGTGCAAAATTTTTACTCTTTTGAGTAATTGAAATTAAATGTCCTAATGTTAAGTATAGTCCTCGCTTATAAAAGCTATAAATGTTACAGGTGCGTTGGCAACGTTAACTTGGTAAACTTTTGTACCTAACATTGACAGTTGTAAGCTTTTTTAGGCTTTAGATGACGACGCCATCACCAACTAGTGGAATAACCTTCCATTGGATCGGAAGCGAACACAGACTGAGTAAGTATCTTCACTTTTCATATATTTAGATGTGACAATCCTATCACCTACTAGTGGAATAACCTTCCATTGGATCGGAACCGGCCACACACTGAGTAAATCCGGCATTAGAAACTCATATTTTTTAATGATTAATATGTTGCTAACCTCGCGATATTCACAATTCTTTCGGACTCTGGGTATTCATAGGGATAAACAAAGAATTGTAAAGGAGAGCCAGGAATGCAATGAACACCACCCTACCTATTCCTACCACCACAATCAAAGCATCATGTACTGAGGGTCGAAGTCGAACATATTCATTAAGCTTAACGCCCCGGTTACAGAAAAGTAGTTATGTAGTGTAAATAGGTCACGATTGTCTT
>DVZK01000696.1:0-11116 GCA_018236665.1 Calephelis perditalis | reverse complement strand
TATATATATTTAATTTGGTAGAAAGAACGTTCGAACGTTAAATAAATCCCAACGAAACCTAAAGGTAATGTAGATATGAACCATCTCGAGCACGCTACCGTTAAAAAAATCCGCATCGAAATCGGTCCAACCGTTCAAAATGCTGCAGACAGACAGATGTACACACAGATAAGTGAAACTTAAAACCCCCTCTTTTTCCCTCGGGCCGGGGTTGAAAACAATAGCAATACCAGCAGCTGCAACAAGTGAATTGCGTAGAGATTAACCTAATAAACTAATTACTTAATTATTAACTAAGAATATTTACGTCATTCACGACATAACAGTTACATCAAATGTTTATTGTAATATTATGCAAATTGTAATCGTGAAATACATTCATTACGTATATTTTGTGATAATTTCGTTGATTTATACGTAAAAAGGGCCTATTGGGCAATGCAGTCTGTACGGATCATAATTCATAACTAGTAATAATTTGTTTAAACAATGCAACAATTAGTGGAAACTTTTTAGACATGATTTGCATGTGCAAGGGCTATTTCATTTTGTCAGTTTAAAATGTAAAATACGTTATATAAAGACGCTGTGTGTGTATCTGCGGCTTCTTTATATAGCATGCTTAGGTAGCCTATCGTCGATCTATTTATCAACTTTCATTTAAAACTTTTTACTTTTGCTAAGACGGATTTCCTGATGGTAAGAATTTCACGCCACCTAAAGACACCAAAGGTGGTGATGGTGCGTTGCCAACTTAAGGCTGGGATGTTAGGTCTCGAACAAAAGTAAGTTTGCCGGCTACCTTACCCTCTGAACCGGCAATACGTCAATTGCAAGCACTGACGTTATGGCGACAGGAACAGGTAAGGCGGTGGCACCAATTCATACGAGTCGCTGCGAAATTCTAATACCTAGTCAAATGTCACGGTGTTAGTGGCGGTAAGCCTATGTTCGCCACTTACGAGCTACTTGGCAGGAAGGCAGATGGTTTATTCTGCAAAGGAGCCCGGACCAACACCGTATGTTTGAAGTGGTATCATCTCATGCATGCTTACTGTGACGTATATTTTTTTAAGTGTGTGTTTGTGTTCTTTATCTTTAAACACATACCTTGCTGTTGGATAAGCCGGTGCATCGGCTCCTGGTGCCATTGGCGTCAGTGGAGCCGGAGGTGGCGTGGTGAAGGAAGGCAAGCGTCAGGCCGGCTAGCGCTGCAGCGGCGTTCCCCACCGGCGACTGGTACAGCAGGTTGAAGGATAGCGACCCCTTGTATAGTTGCCGAACCGACCTGTATAGTAACACACTTATTAGCATTTTAACATTCTGCATTTTAAAGTGTAACAGTACACACACAAGTAACATAAGTGATAGTTAACGACACTTTGGAAAATAATTTAAAAAAATAGTTGATACTATTCGAAGAAAACATGCAATTTGTTTTTATTGTTGAATGCGCTGCATATAGACCATCACTACATAGTATAAGAGGAAGGTTTATATGTATGTATTTATATTTTATAACCATGCAAAGGCGGGGCAGGCCGGGACTGGATTTGAGACTGGATAAGGCTTTTGTAAGTAAGTTTATCGGCAGAAGGAATACGAAAATGCGGAGCGCTGATGTTATTGCGAAAACTCTTTTTTCAATATGTGGGATAGAAAAATAAGTAGGTATATAATTACTCTGGGCTGTGTACGACGTATGTGGGCACCAGGCTCCACAGGTAGGCTGGGATGAGCGGCAGCAGCGTGGCGGCCAGCAGCAGCAGCGGCAGCACCAGCCACGCACGGCGGTCGCGCAGCAGCAGCACTAGCGCCAGGCACACCGCGTACACCTGCACGTCCGCCGCCAGGTACCTGACACACACCCACACCGATATCACCAACCTGAATCTAGCTTTTTGTTTATACCATAGTGAGAGGCAGAACAGCATGCACAGACGGTTCGTAAGGAATTCATCCTCTAGTAGCACATGTGACCTCAGTTGAATATTATTTTAAGATACTCCACAGAGTTTTGGCGCCATCCAGTGAAAAGATAGTCGAAGTTTTTTCATAATTATTGAATTTCGTGTTGATATTGAGTGAAACTAGTCAATTTTGGTTGGCATTTTGTACAATTTTGTTCAGTGCAAGTACACAAAGGAAATAATCATGAAGAAATTAGTGTATCGTATATTTCCTCGTTGCAGCCAAATCCAAAATAGACTTATCCAGTGCAGTCGGATCTTGTAAGAACATTATAGCATAATCAAACGTTGTCTACACAATAACAACACTAAAATTAACCTTAAACTTGATTAAATGTGAGGTCTGTATCAAGGCTCACATCCGTACATCACTTAACCGGAATACCATTAGAAATCAATTTTATATATCACATTTGACATTGCATCCGAATTTTTAATAATATTATGTAATAATATTATGTCCTTGTACCATGAACGTAATGTATATTATTACGTCTATGCTTTGTAGTAAGTTTCTAGGTGCATTTTCTTAACCTTTTCATTTCAAAAGTATCTTCACTCCCATATCCCCGAAAAGGTAGGCAAAGGCACAACCAGGGTACCCACGACTAGCCAAAGACACTAGTCCCACAATGTGATAGGTGGCCAAGTCTATCGCCAACCAGGCACATCTCCAATCCCGAGCAACATTTTTTATTAGAAAAATCTGACAAATATTATTAACTTTATAATATTTAAATGAACTTTTTGATTTAACGCTATCTGTACCTAGGTACTCCACGAGAGCTGGTGTGTTCACACTTACCAGGTCTGTATGAGACACTTCTCATCCTGATATAGCAGATTGTTTAGGTAGAGCAGGTGTGTCCACAGCTTGCGGCGGCACACGGCGGCCTCAGCCTTCACGAGCGTCCACTGGGGGCCGCTGCCCAGCCGCTCCCACCACGTCGTCGAAAACCACATCACCATGAAATAGCTGGGACTTAACCTGTCACCGATAATGTAGATTATACAATCGAATGTCTGGCTTCCTCAACATTTCTTTCTCTGTGCATAGTGCATACAAACACACCGGTTTCGGAGACTCTTGACACCACACTCGGATAATATTACAGCAATTTGAACGTGGAATGTTAATTTTGGTCTCCCCGGGTACCTACATTCATCCACATTTGCATTGTATGTTAATCTTTCATCTGTCATTCTTACCACGTGACCGAGCAGCGGTGCGTTCAAAAACTAATTGTAAAATAATCATAAAATTTAAAATTATACGCAACCCCCGACAAGATCTATTCGTAAATTGTAAGACCAAGGTCTCGATCACGTTAGTTTTCAAACAAAAAACCGTATGCATACACACTTGCACATACACACACACACACACAAAGATAAATAACGATAAGTAGAGAGGGGGAGTCAAGGGTTAAAAACGGAGATAATTTAATAGCAATGATCTAAAGATTTTTTTTGCTTCATTTCTACAATGCAATGCAATTTTTTTATTGCAATGATTATATTTTGGAACTAGGCAGAGCAACAGCGGCCGTGATAATTTTATATGTAAGCCACTTTTGACATTTCGTTTAATTTTTACGCTATCGTTGTGAACAGTATTGATACCTACATTGCTTTGTTAGGTAGAGTAGCCGGTAGTGAGGTTGCCTTAAGATCTCGGTTACTTGGTAACATCTCAACTCCATTAACAATAATATTACTTTTAACTCAATTTCATAGCAGCCATCTACTTGTTTATTACTAATAGTAGTAACTAAGAAAAAAATCTGACCTTATCAATCTATTCAGCATCGTGGAGAAGAATGTTGATATGATTGGTGTTTTTGGCTGTTGCAGCAGCTTATTCGCCAGTAAAAAGCTCGCCATCACGAAGAAGATCTGCACCACCAGCGTGCTGTTGGCTAACAGCATAACATCCAAGGCTTTCCGATTCTGTTGATTGTTTTGATAAGTTCACTCAAGTATATTGGTCTTCCTCAAAAATAATTTGAAATTAATTTAACACCCTAGCTTTAAGATAACGATGTACTGGTCTATCAAATGACTAAAGAAGACGTTTCTGTCACAATATCATAAATCGCGAATACCAACGCTAACGCTGCTTATTCACTCCTTCTTCGAAGATACTCAAGACATATTTGAGCACCTCATTGGCCAAGGGGTAGAGGACATGCCTAACTCCAGGCCATCCCCAAGGTTAGCGTACTTTTCACGAAGGAAGCTGGCATTAGTTATAACATAATTGGTATAAACATGTTTTTTTACTACGACATTATATACAATCTTATTAATATGAGATTAACATAGTCTTTCGAAAATAGCGGTTATTACTGTTGATATCGTGATTCCGTATAGGTATATATTCACATAGAACACTTCGATAGATTTTGTCCAGAAAATTCAACTGCTTGTTTGTATTAATCCGTAGAAAAACTTTACCTGTTCATAGAACCGTGTATCTTCCACATAAGTCAAGGAGGCAAGCCAACCAACGTGCTCAAAGATGACACAGAACATCGCGAATAAACGCAGGCCCTCGAAGAGCCGCAGAGGATCGCCCCGGCCAGCCGATACTGGTGATGTTAGTGTCCGCCACGACTGCCTCACCGACCACGAGAGCGCCCATCCCATACCTACATCAAGCATCTAAGATACATTTTTTATAATAGCGGTCAGTTAATAAGCACATGTGTTTCCTGATGATTAGAGACAACTGTGGCCTACAGAGACCATAGCTGTTATAGATACCGGTATACCAGCTTCCCAACTCTCCAAACCTTAACATAACACAGTCATTATGGCGGTGGAATCCTTACCCAGAGAAGTTGGTGAACAGCACTCTACCACCAGTGGTCTTGTTGGTGATTTAACCTACAGTTGCCTCTTACGAGCTGCCTGGCTGAGAGGTAAACATGTATAGGCTAGGAACATGGAGAGGCAGATATTAAAATATCGCAAAAGTATGACCATACTGACCAGTAGTTTCGCAATAATAACATACAATTACAAAAGCCTGAGCCCAAATGAGTCACTAGGTACCGAAAAAGGAGTACCAACAAAAGGCAGGTTAACAAGCAGGTTGATGAGAAACTAGATAATGATTGAGAGTGCTGCAGAGTAAATAAATGAATGTGTATCGGACCCTGATTACTCTTAAAGTTGGGGAACAATTGGGATTTAAGCAAGCACCTTCGCATTTAATCAGGAAGGCGTGGTAGGTACTTCAAATGAAGGCAAAATGAGAAAAGGTTTGACACCGCGCATGTAAAATCGCGTGCAGTGGTTAGTTGTTTGTAAAAGCATGTGACAGTTTTACCTGTAGTAAGCGGTTAGATAAAACAGGTTTTAGGTAAATACTATCCGGTCACGTAACTCGAACGGCTGCGCTTGCGCAACTGTAACTGTGCTATAACTGGCCATAAACAAACCATTTTACAGCCACATTAAGCCTGACTTGAAACCTGATTGGTATTTAAACAGTCTAAGTTTCATTTAAATAAATATATATAAGAATGAAGTAGTCTCAGATAAAATTTGAGCTTCTAATCAAACGAGTCCTTAAATAAGTCATATAGACATCATGCAAATGCTAGTAGTCATGGTTAACTAGTGGGTGATGCATATAACAATGCGTTAAATATATGACTGATATTAGATACATTAGGTACATCATAAGTATTACCTACGTATAGAAGAAGATAGCTTGTAAACTTCCACCTAAAGCTTGACATTGATGCAGATCACATTTACAACATTTAGACAGCATAATAAACGGCTGCTCATACTATTTTTTAAAGGTGATGATTATCACACGGCACCGCTCACCGCCGCGTCGAGCGGAAGCGAAAAAGCGGATTTCGTAGCGGTTCTACGCGCGGTAGGCGGTTTACGCGCTTGTCCGCGCGGATGGATTTAACGCGATTGTGACCAATGTGATCAAGGTGACTAGCAAAAATGGACACAGAAATAGTAGCAACAATCTGGCTTTTATGGAGTAGAAAGAAAAACATTAAAATATACTGTGTTCACTAATTTCTATGAAGCAAAATTCAGAATGAGACATTTATGGTATCATCACCTACGATGATCCGCGCGATTGTGCTGTGCCCCGTGTGCTATACACCGCCTCTCCGCGCGGATCACAGCGCGGAGGTGCGGTTGCGGTGAGAACACCGTTGGACCGCGCTGTAGGCATCTATGGAGTTATAAGAGGCCAATGCAACTAAGATCCGCTTCACCACCTACCGCGGAGGTGCGCGGTGCCGTGTGTTAATCTCCTAATAATTTTAGCATCATAGCTTAGTTTATGCTAAAGACATTTATTTTTTTACGTGTTATAATGATAATTTAACTGACCTTTTTTAGCGTGATCTGAGAGCGACAAATCTAAGGTAGTGCTTAATATTGCCAGCGCGAACAGAACGGCAGCGAATGCAGCGAACGCTCGTTCATTGGCGGTGAGCGGCTTGTCGAGTTCGCCGCGCGTGCAGTACTCCAGGTGCGACAGTCGTGCCGAGATGTTGTAGTTTGCCATGGTGTTCGAGTTCACACAAGAATCGAACCTGTGACAGATAGGTCGATTAACAAATGTGTCGATTGAACTAGAGTTTGTGCACCTATTTAGTGAGCTTGATTATGAAATCTATAAAATGGAATGACAATAATACATTTGAAGTAATGTTTTTGTAGTTTTTTTAAATTTTCTAATGTTCAGCTAAACTAATATTTATTTTAAACACATTTTTTTCATAATACGCTTTTAATTAAAGAAGGAAGATCTTTAATTACAACATAAACATTTAACACACGATGTAAAGCTTAAGGGCTCAATTTAAAAATATATAATTAGGTAGGTATGTACGATATAGGATTGTTGTGATATAGACGACGACGGCGTTGCTCAAACGTTCAAATGGTTGTTGGATAATAACTGGGCTACTTTTTTTCAAAAATTGTACTCCAGAGGAAACCCGAATAGTAAAGGATAATGACGGATGACAATTCAAATGAAAATCTGTTCTACGCTGACAAAGTCGCGAGTAAACATCTAGTATGTAATAAAGGAAATCCTCACCAGGCGCGTAACCCTAGCGACGACATGTCGGCGTGCATGCCGACCTGTGTGTCCGCCAGCAGCGGACAGCGGCGGCTGATGCATAGTCCGCGGTGCAGCTGCGTGTGGTTGAAGTGCTGCACCCAGTCCGATGAGTACCGCTAACCAACAACATTTAATTAATATCATTTATTTGTCCACAAAGGGCATTATAAGAAGCAGAAATCAACTGTTTGTAAAAATGGAAGGATGTTCGTTATACTTTCACGCAAAAGCTACTGAACGGATATAGATGAAACTTTAGAGTAATATACTTCATACATTAGAATAATATATAGGCAACAATTCATAAAAAAGGACGCGAGCGATGCCGCTAGTGGACGCTAAAATAATATAATTCATACATACGTCCAAAAACATTATGATACCTCACAACCGACAGAACACCACAAGTCCCTTCTATTTTGTCATACGATAGCATATATTTTTTGCTGTTTAAGCCGTTACGAGTTTCCATAGATAAAAATGAGTACTTAAATGAAGTATA
The DNA here is from genome assembly GCA_018236665.1 of Calephelis perditalis. NCBI lineage: Eukaryota > Metazoa > Arthropoda > Insecta > Lepidoptera > Riodinidae > Calephelis > Calephelis perditalis. Next base: position 3,528 of record DVZK01000696.1, on the reverse strand, counting down.
AAGACGATGTGAATACTGCTTTATGTCAGATATTTACTTTTTTTTCTTAAGTATAAATTTGCATAATTTATACAATCTATAAATTTGATAAAACAGGTAACAGTTCATATCTTATAAGGTGTCAGTACTATATGAAATTGATTTCATAAGTAAATAAAGATATAGATATAAACAAAATGTAAATGTTAGGAAATGCGATGCCCATAAATCGCCAAGAAATACCTACATGAAGATAGATATTTAATGAGCTAGAGATTGCATTACGATGAAAAGTTTACTGTCTGTCGCCAGAAAAAAAAACTTGTTGACCCGAGAGAGATTGGCCTGTCCAAACTACGATTTTTTTCATATTAAACTTCTCTTGACAGTAATCGACACAATATAAATAGTCAAATTGGTCCATCCGCTTAGGCCGCGTCATGCCTAAACGGATGGACCAATTTGAAAGAAAGAAAAAAGAAAAGAAAGAAAAAATATTTATTTGCGGAATATGAGTATTACAAAGATGTTACTTATTATTTTTATGACCAAAGGCTAACGAGGATTAATTTATAAGATGAGTAGAATAAACAAGTTTCAAATTACAATAAATTAGAATTGAAAATATGAGCAAAGACGTCAGATCAAAGAAGGGTATAATGAAAAGGTCAAAATTAAATACCTAAAAAGTATGTTAAACCTAATGTTTTAGTATTTTAAATATCAATATTTTTTATGTTTTAAATAAGATGCAAAATGATTGCTCCAATATTCTATTGCTCTAAATAATAGCTTTATTTACTTAGCCCAGAGATTGAAAGAGTTATCTACCCTTCAAGTTGGGACACGTAAACTATACTGCTGCTGCTCCTGCTACGGTTGTACTACGTTGTAGTGGCAGTAGGACATGGTGCCTGACGGTGGATAACTACATATTCGAGCCATATAAATAACAATTGAATATCCACTTGCACATAAGTCTAATTACAAGACTCCTCACATTCTATAAGTAACAGAACTCCAAAGTGTACCAAAAGTGTCCAAAGGGTTTCACTAAAAATATTGCCTTTGTGGACCATTGATCTGGCGTTAGCGTGAACTCGAGACTTAATAAGTTCGATTCCGGGTAAGGCATCGTTAATAAAAACAACGTTGCATGGGACTGGATGAGTTCACTATGAGCGATAGGTTTTTTGTGGGAATGACTAATGTGTGGCCAACCTCGCGGCTTTTACAACTTCCCCGGGCTTTGAGTGATAGGTTTGCTACTTACTCTATTGTATGGGACTAGTAAATACCTTCAATCAATCAATATAATTTTATTTTTATGAATAAATTCAATCGTGGGTGCATTGGTTGGCGTCTCTGTCGATATCTTAGACGAGAAGGGCTTAAAGAAACATTATTTTATTAGTAAAAATTAGTTGACTGTCTTATTAGCGATCGAATCCGTGTACGTCGTCAGGCTAGTATGCTAACTACACGACCAACAAGACGGATTAACCGATTGCAATAAAGCGGTCAGTAGTTGATTAGAGTTGTTACAGGCCGATTAAGGCCATACAATCCTAAAGCCGGATTCACACTAACTAGTTAATTATAGTCTGAAAATGACCGTGGACTGATATAGAGTTGGGAAAATTTGGATCGATAAAGCTCGGTTATCTTAGCAAGATGCAATGTTAATGACATGACATGAAACATAGAAGCGGGAAAATTCGGATCGATAAAGCTCGGCTATCTTAGCAAGATGCAATGATAATGACATGACATGAAACATAGAAGCATAAATCCCTCCTTCCACGATAACAATCATCCTATACTTGAAGAGAAAATATTAAAATATAGGAACCTATTTAAACCAGTTATTTGCCAAGAACTGAGACTTCACTTTAATCAAGTTTTCAACCTTCAATCGTCCACCATTTCTTAGATATGTCAACACTTTTAATGCCAGCCCATGAATGACTCTGAGGTATGCACATAAATAAATAATAATAATAATAAATAAATGAAATGGAAAACATAAAATTCCCTTACAAGCGATTTCGTCAAAATATGGAGGCTATATGTTAGATTCCTCAATTGTTTTGTATTTACTTCGCGATTTCTACCTTGTTCTTGGTGATAAGAACTGACTGATCGGAAATACACTCTTTCACATAAAAAATAGGTTATAAAGTCAGGTCAGAAAGAATCAAAGTCGATTTTTTGCAGATTTATTACGCTTAAATTATACAATAATAAATAAACTTGAGGTCCCGGGTTGAATTCTTGGTTCGGTAAAATGTATATTTTCAATTTTCTAATAAAAATAACATTGCCCGGAATTGGATATGTGCCCGGTTGGCCATGCCCTGGTTGTGCCTCTGCCTATCGCTTTGGGGATATGGGCATGAAAGTGTTTACAACAGTAAGTTCTCAGTGATGTCCCCAATAATATGTAGAAAATTAAATATGTAACTGGTTTATAATTAAAACAAAAAATTCCGGTTGCGCATTATGTTAAAATCATATTAAATTTGGACAACTTGGAAGTAAATGTGCAAGATACGAGATATTATAAGACGTTTGGTAATGAGATATGACCCGGCTTTCATATATACATGCATAATTACACACAAATATTTGCTTGAAGCCGGGCAAAAACTACCAATAAAAAATCTTTAAATAAAGACTTGTAAAGAAATTTCTTAAAATTTGAAATGTTATTTTGAAGCTACAAAATCCTCTGTGTGTGATTACTGATTAGACTCGCACGTGGCTATTTTTTCTTCACCGTATTGGACCAGGCTCCTTTGCAGAATAGACTATCTGCCTTCCTGTTCGGCAGCTCGTAAAAGGCGAGCGAGGCTTACCGTCACTAGGACCGTGACATCCTACTAGGTGGTAGAGTTTCGCAGCGACTCGCCCGGACTGGCAACTCCACCTTACCTATTCCTACCACTATAATGCCCAACGCTTGCCGTTGTCGTGTTCCGGTTCGGAGGGTAAGGTAGCCAGGAAAAGTTATTTTTGCTCTAAAATCCCGGCCCCATGTTGGCAACGCATTATTACCACCTTTGGTGTCTCTAGGCGGCGTGAATTTCTTACTAGCAGGGAATCTGTCCGCTTGTTTGCCTTCCATTATCATAAAAAATACGGCAGTCGTTAACTATTTTACTTGTCGATATTAATTAAATTTTATCTTCATACATCAATATGTATTAAACATTTTTTTTTAAAAAAACCAATACAATAGATAACACTTTTGACTTTTACTTAAAAACTATTACAACAGATAAAAAAGTGAGTATTCGCTATAATACCTTTTATTGTTTGGTACCTACATAAAAGATCAAGATCCTGTAATTAAGTAAAAATGAAATATTTGCAACAGCTGGATGAACGCATCTCCCAAACATATCTATCAACATTTTGTAACAAAATTAAGAGGAGTGATTGCTATATTCACTGTTACGTCTGTTATAAGTCTTGTTAGCATAAATAAACATAGGTTCTATTAATAACATCTTTTGGAGTGTCAAGAGTAAAAGTCAGACTCTTACG
>DVZK01000695.1:0-11116 GCA_018236665.1 Calephelis perditalis | reverse complement strand
CCGTGATTTCTGACTAGGTTATAGAGTTTCACAGTGACTCGTCCAGTTTGGTATCACCGTCTTACCCATTCCTGCCGCCATAACAGCGCCTGCCGTTGACGTATTCCGGTCCAGAGGGTAAGGTAACCGGTAAACTTACTTTTGCCCGAGGCCTAACATCCTGGCCCAAGGTTGGCAACGCACCATTACCACCTTTGGTGTCTCTAAATGGCATGAATTTCTTACCATCAGGAAATCCGTTTGCTAATTTGCCTTCCAACATCATAAAAAAATCGTTATCAACTAAATCAAGAGCGTGTGTAGAAATAGTCGTGTTTATATGTAATTGACAATGAGTGTGGAGAACAGGTCCGATAGACAGGTCCGTAGGAATATTAACACTCGATACCGTGTGGGATATGGGAAAGAACTGTTAGTAGACATTTTCCATATTTTTATAATCACCTTTGCAGTAGTGGTCCTCGGAGGTGCTGTTTTGGCGGTGATGCGTTTATTTGTGAGATCCTTGCTTTGCTTGTCTAGAGGGGCGCGCACTGGAGGTTTTGGTGCAGCTGATCTGAAAAACATAACAAAAATTTAATACAGGCTGATTAAAATTAAACCGATTTAACAAGTATCATTGATACTAATATCATTGATATAAAGTAATAACTACGAGTAAGCATGGATATGCGATACTGACGAAAATAATTATCTTGATAATTTTGAATGTCTAATTTTGATAAAACTGAAACACTTTTTTTGTTATAGATACAAACAAGCAAATGTATTTCCCAATCATAAGAATTGCAATTACGACACAATATATTATATAGACGTATTTAATAGGAGTATAAATACATCAGTATCATCCTCATAACATTTTTGACAAATGATAGCAGTAGCTGGGCCGGATTGATACCACTGCTGCCTTAGCGTCAGCGCTCGCCACTGTCATGTTACGTGACGGAGGATAGGTTAGACAGTAGACTTGCACACGCGTTCAAATATCCTGACCATAAGATAGGGGACGTACCAGTATCATCCCTACGTCCATGTTATAAGGTTTAGTTAGTTTGAACTGCTGTCACTCACAATCAGCAGAGCTGTCTGTTTGTCTATCGCTAACTCACAACATAAAAAATAAAACTTCAAGTTTATGTGAGGGTCTTACTTGAGTGTGGTTGGTGGTGCGGGCGCTTTCTGTGCTGGTCGTGCGGGGGCGGCCGTCGTGGGCCGCGTCGGGGCGCGCGCTGCCGGCTTGGCGTCACCGTTTGTCAGCGGCTTCTTCTCTACCGCCGGCTTAGGCTTGGCCGCCGCCAAAGGAGCGCGGGCGGCCGGCGTTGGCCTTGGGGCCGCGGGGACTTTGGGAACAGCCGGAGCCTTCGGTTTAGTGGCTGCGGCCGCAGGTTTCGCAGCGGCTAACGGCGCCGATTTCGCCGCCGTCAGAGGAGCGGTCTTCGGTGCACTAGGTTTAGGAGCAGGTCGAGCAGCCGGCGCCGAGCGGGCGGCCGCCGTGGGCCGAGCGGGCTGCGTCGGCTTGGGTGCAGGCTTCGCCGCCGGCGCGGTAGGGGAGGACGCCGGCTTCATCGCGGGCGACGCTGTTTTCGGAACGGGTTTCGGCGTAGGAGTAGCTTTTGTGGCGGAAGCTGGTGTCTTGGCCGTGGCAGGTCGTGCTGTTGTCGTCGCCGGAGAGCGAGGAGTTGTCGTCGCGCTGACCGTACGTTTGGTCGCCGATGCTGGCGTTCGGGCAGGGGCGGTTGCCTTAGAGGCCGGTTTGGGTGTAGTTTTAGCCGGTGTTGTTGGGGATTTCTTGGGTGAACCGGGTTTGGCCTTGGTGGCGGCGACGGCGACCGATGCGGCGGCGGCAGTGGCGACTGCGGCGGCGGCGAGCGGCGCGGCAACGGCGGCGTCTGCCAACGGCGCGGCCGGGGTGGGCGGCGGCGTGCCACTCGCCGGAACACCTTCGTCTTGAATCTCACTCGTGATTGGCATACAAATCTCTTGTGCATGTGATTCCGGAATACCAATATCTATATCGGTGATTAAATCTGTTCGTGAACGACTTTCGGGCACGATATCTGGCGTGGGAGCATCCACCAACGGCTCCTCTGATTGCTTACTAACTTCTGTCGTTTCACTTACATTGGATTTTTCAACTTGTTCCACTTGAATTGGATGAGGTAATGGGGATGATGCTTCCAAGGTACCATTAGTCTCGGCGACAGATATTTGTTCGAGTATTTGGGATGTCTCTTGTGATGAGAAGTTCTCAGCTACTTTCACTTCTACATCTTCTTGTTTATTAGGTTCTAGTATTGATTCTGAAGATTTATTTTCTTCTATTGCTTCCACTAAGAGCTCATTTTCTTTTTCTAATTGTGATGATAACTCTAATTGTTCCTTATTTGATTCTAAATCAGATGAAATACGTTCAGTCTCCAAATTTTGTTCTTCCTGGAGTACTTTTTGACTTGAGGGAGATACTGCACCTAATCTATTATCTTCTAATTTACTTTCAACTTCAGTTTCAACTGGCAGCGGCGTTTTACTGAGCTCCGAATCCAACTGTAAAGATTCGTCACCATCTTTGCTGACAGTAATTTCTGGGGCAGGCGACTCTGCGGGAATAGGGGACTCCCTAGGTAAAGGAATTTCAGAAGGTATTGGAGCTTCAGTAAGCTCTTCATTGGCTTCACTAGGTAATAATGATTCTACATGTTCGCTAGGTAATGGCGATTTTACTGGCATAGGAGAGTTACACACTTCTACATCAGAAACGGCATGTATTGCTTCATTCGATTCTGTGGGAATTGGTGAATCTCTAGGCAAAGACCCTCCATCCAAAGGCATTGGAGATTTACATAAGACATCAGAATCTGGAGGTACTGGGGAATCGCTTGGGAATGGAGACACAGTTGGCAGTGGGGATTCACGAGGAAGAGACGCTTCACATGGTAATGGGGATTCTCGAGGTAATGACGCATCACAGGGTAAGGGTGATTCACGTGGTAACGAGGCCTCACGGGGCAATGGAAACTCACGTGGTAACGAAGCCTCACGGGGCAATGGGGATTCACGAGGTAATGCGGCCTCGGCAGGTATTGGTGATGATTCACAGGGTAATGGAGATTCTCGGGGTAAAGATCGTTCACGAGGTAGTGGTGATTCACTGGGTAGTGGGGATTCTCGGGGCAGTGAGGATTCACGAGGTAGTGGCGATTCATTTGGTATTGGAGAATCTTGTGGCGTTAATGTCTCATTAGGCCCTAACTCGTCCCCTGGGAAAGGTGAAGGTGCAGGAGATGCTGCAGGCAATGATACTTTTGTTTCAATTTCTTCAACATCTTCAGTCTCTAGTCTTATTTCAGGAGCCTCTACAGTTTGCTCACATTCCAAGAGTTTGTTATCTTGCTCAACATTGTTTTCGAAAATGTTTTGTTGGGTTTCTGAAGACTGATGAACATCAACAGTAATATTCTCTTGAATAGTTTCATGTACAGATATTTCTTCATTGTGTTCCTGAGATGAAAACTGTTGAATAGATTCTTTTTCGGATGCATCTAATACAATATGGTCTTCAACATTTTTGTCTTGTTCCAAATAATCATTTCCTTCTTCCAAATCATCATTTTGAATTTCTTCCTTATCTGCAGCAACTTCTGGATGAATATCTTCTGATGTTGAGTCATCAAGCTTGCTTTCCATTTCGATATCCTGGGAAGTTTCATCTTGAGGTGTTATAGCTCTAACATCTCTTTCACTTTCAGAAGGTAAATCTTCTGTAGTAAAACCTAACTCTGAACTCTTTCCATCAGGTATCTCTGGTATTTGTTCAAAGAGCAACTTGTGAGATTCTGGAGTGTCTGTATGAACTATAGTTTCCTGTTGTACATTTGAATCAAAATCTGAACTTGAGTAATCCTGCATATTATTAGCAGAATTGATATTGAATCCTGGAAAACTGTCTAAATTTGCATAATTGTTTCCAATAATTTCTGTAGATTCATTGAATCTTATGATGTCATTATTGGGTTCATCATCTAAACCTAACAAGTCTGCTCTCTGGGTAGGATTCAAATTTTCTTTATCACTTCCACCAATTCCATTTGACTGCAACTCTTCATCATCACTGTCTGGCAGTTGCTGAACTGCATTAAGGTCAACATGATGCGAATCTAACTTGCCAAATCGTTCACAAGTATCATCATCTTTTTCTTGATAAAAGCTCATACTCATAGGATCTCTTTCCTTGTTCTTAAGTCTTTCAAACAATTCATCATTGCCATCAGCACTGAAAGGGTTTGTTTCATGAGCTGTAAATACCTGAAAGCAAGACATATTTTTAGTATAATACCACAAAATAAATTGCAGTACTAACATACAGGAGATGTTTTATATTTAATTTACAAATGCAGGTAAAATTTAAATTTGAAGGTCTTGTTTAATTTGAATGGCAATCAAGCTGACAAATTTTCTGATATTAAGGAAATCACGAAAAATACGTAAACCACAGGTAGCCTGCTGGTTGACAGCTGACCACCTAGTAGCAATGATATACTCAAATAGTTAAACACTCTCCATCTTATTAATAAACATAGACTAAAGTACTCCAAGTTTTAAGTTTAGATTATGGTTTTTAATGCGCTGTAATAGACTATATTGTCAATTTAAAACCTGGAGTACTTTAATCTTTGTTACTAATTGTGAGTCTGTGGAGTGACAACCCTTCTGGTAATCCTATGTTTAGCAACTTCACAAATATTTTTTCTTTTATTTTCAACTTAAAACCATAAAACCTGGAAATGGCGAAAATCACGTCAAAATTATGACTACTTTAATGATTTCAAATTTCGAGTAATTTTTTTCAGGTCACTTTGCAAGGTTTCAGATAGCTTACAAAATGAAAGAAAGAATTTTCTTGTTTTCTACCATATCTAATTTCCAAAATAAAAAATATTGATTAGCTATGTTATGGTAGAAGTAAGATTATAGTTGGTTAAAATCTAGAAAAATTCAGAGCCAACCTAATTGTCAAAGAAATCTAAGCACATGTTCTGTTAATAAATTTCTGTTGGTAGCTCTTTTATTTCTAGAAGTTTTAATTGTAGATTGACGAAACTACTAATAACTTATCATTTACACTGAACATTGAAGTAAAATGAAATCAATTTAACACTTACCTGAATATTACAAAAATCTGTAGTATCTTTTTGTATCCTCTCAAGATCTTGTATAAGACTAGGTTCCTTAATTTTATCTGGTTCGATTCCTACACTAAATCCAAATCCTAAACTTTCCATATCACCTTGACTGTTTCCATTCAAATGTTCTGTAACACCTTCCATTGATATATTCTGAAAAATAAATGAATTAATTTGAATTATGCACATAATAGTATGCGGAGATGAACTGTTGTTTTGATCAAGATTAGAGGTGTATTATGTAAATAATTTGTAAAACACCAAAGTGCTCTAACAGGTCATTCATCAAAAAAAGAAAACAAATGCATACAAAACATTAAAAAATGACAATTTTGTGACATTTAACTAGTTTAATTCATGGACACAGAACAGTTATCCTAATTATGAACTTTGTGGAAGTATGTTAAAATATCTTTTTAGTGTCATAAACATACTTGATTGATACTTACATTTATAAAAAGCTTGATAATAAATACATAAAACTACAGTTTAATTTTACTAAGAAATTAAGTTAGACATTAATATTAAATATGGAGATAATAGTTGTAATTGTGAAATTAACCAATTTGGAAAATAAAACTTGTCTCTGTATAGATTTTACTTAGCCCAAATTCCATGAAAAGTACAAATCATACTTAATAACTTACATGATGGCCGTTAAGCTGATCACAGTTATCCAAGTCTTTAATTTCTGCTGGCCGAACTACAGCCTCAGTCTGGAATTGAGCTACGTCTGGCAGTTCAATATCATCCATGGGTATTGGTTTGCGTGGAGACTCTGCTAACAGCACGTCCGACCCACCTACTCCACCAGGCACAAACACTGGTGCGTCCGGGTTTAGTGGTGAACTGTTCATATCTACTGAACTAGTTTCCCAAGCAGACTGTAAATTCAACAAACATAAATGTTAGTGAAGTATTGGTAAGCACATAAGCAATAACATATATTCTTAGATTTTGTGGATAGCAGAATTTGGGTACAGGTATGTCATTTCTTGAAGTCTTTGGACTTCTTCAGTTTTAATTGTCTTAAGTCTAGGGACTTCAGGATCAAGGCACGGCAAGAGACAAGAAAAAAAGTAGGTAAGTTACTAAAAATTAGAATGTTTATCTTATAACTATAACCTGGGATTAAAAGAAATAAATAAAACAATTATTAAGGCAGATATAAACAGTAAAGTTATTAATGATTACATGAAATTGCACAAAAATTAATACCAACATTGACAAAAATGGATCAGTTTTTGAATAACAATTAAATTGTGAAATTAAAATCACAATAACTAAATCAACAATAATATGTTTGTGCTATTATCATGATTGGGACACTCTTTTAATTAGTAATTTTCAAATTTGTAATTTCATACACAATGGTGCAAGATTCATGTCTTGACATTGAAAATATTCCAGGGAAATAATTATTGGTCAGTAGCACGAGCAATATTTTAAGAATTTCTTCACCTTATCTATACATAGAAAAAAAAGGGAAGTTGTGTGACGCTACCTATAACTCAAGAACGGCTTAACTGATTACTCTAAAAATTGATGGGGAGGTAGCTTAGAACCAGCAGAAGGACAGTATATTTTATTGCATTTAACAGCAAGGTAACTAGAAAAACGCACTTTTTAAATTATTCCCACACAAACTAAATGGGCAGAGTGAAGTTTGCAAGAGCAACCAGTTTTATATAATTAGAGGTATTGCAAAAGTATGTAAAATTGGCAAATTAATGAATGAATTAAGATTAGAGTGAGATGTCATCCAAACCTTAAAAAACTATTTTGCAAAAAAAAGGGACAGTCAAATAAAGTTTTAATTTTAATTAATTAAAATATACAATTCATTTATATATTATAATAATTACATCGAAATGAAACTAAACACTTTCTAAACTAAAACATTTTTACTTAATTTTTAACCTCAACTGCAGCGGCAGCTGACTTTACCATCAGCAGTTTCATTTACCTAATTTTGGGACCATTGTTTATTTAACTAATAGTACTATACTTGGCAAAACATCATATGAGCAGGGTTGAGCTATAAATAAATGTTACTTCTGTAAATGATTGTACTGTAATAAGACTGATCCATATATTGACTATATTACAAAATAAAATAATGATTTCTATTTATTTCTAACCTATCTCGATTATAAGTAAGACTTGACCAAATAACATGGTCTAGATGAAACTGCAAGGAAAACAAATGAAAAGGAATCATGCAACACTATCTAGGCACATGTTTATTTAGCAGATAAAATTTATTAGAGAGGAATTATAAAAATGATGTCATTGTCTAGATAACATAAAGTGCAACAGTAAAATATCATTAGGTTGTAACAAACTACACTCATGAGCATTCAAAAGATAATTGGTTGTTTTCAATCTAAAATAAATTAGGTAAGTATTTTTTTTAAACAAACTTGTTACATACATAGTTATGGAATAAATTGTGTACTATTCCTTAATAATAATTGTTAAAACTCATAATGGACATGTTTCCATGTATAGTTTTCGTAAGCTGTAGGATGAATAAATTAGACAAGGAAAAGAAATACCATATGATAGGTACTACTTTATTACTTATAATTTCTTATCACAAATATGGCAATTGCCCAGACAAAACCGAGGATAATGGCATTGTTAGAAACAATAACTTTAAGCGCACAGTCAAAACGTAAACAGATAGTGCATCATAAGTACTTCCAGAAGTAATTAGAATGTAATTACATCCGTTATAAATGGTTTTATCATAGTTCGTTCACTTGTAAAACTTTCAAAATGGCACTTCGTACTTACATTGTCTTGACAAGGTGTCTCAGTTCGAAGGACCTCGTCGATTTCTTCGTCGGGGTTTTTATCTCGTTCGCCCTCACCCTTGTAATAGTTCCACTCGTCCTCGGAGTCGTCGCCACTCTCAGCTACATTATCCACCAAGTTCCCGTCGACGTGGCCTTCTTCCACTGCACAATACAAAAAAAACACTCAATCTATTAACACTTCACAATAATTGATAATCGTCCGTTGTAAAAGCCGGTAAAACAACAGGTGACACACCCGCTAAAAAACCTACTTCCGACTTTTATAGTAATAATAATGGAATGTTACATTATCTGCATAAAATACTCGCGGGAATAATATTACCTCGTGCTATTGACACATTTTTACCGGTCACTATTCAAACTTATTATATTTCGCAGACGCCATTTCGAGAATGTCCTGTCGAGACACGCCCGTCTCAGTCAGTATGGAGAGTCCTGGTAAAAATATACGAGAATCTTCATCTAATGTAGTCCATTTCAAGTCGACAAGGGGATGCGCTTCAAAACGATAAATCTATTTCCAGCAACGGCTCCGCATGAATCAACTCAAAAATAACCTTTTAGAACTTTCGATATTTGAAATTAAATATAAACATTTCATTGGGTCACATACCGTAAACGGTTATTTCACAATACTAAAAACTTTGCCGGCACAATAATGAAACTTAACAAAATGTAGACAAAAGACCGTTCAAAACAGATGGAACGATATGAGAGAACACAACGATAGAGCTCCGAGCGCGTTCAATGAACAACTGCGGGCGGGCCGCGGGACGGGGCGAAAACGGTGGAAAGGGGGCGCGCGGCGAGGGCAGCCGCGGGCGAGACCGGTGCGGCGACCGAGTCAGCGGAGGAAGGGGGTGCTTTGCAGTTAGGGGTGCAATCTCCATCGCAATTATTTCATTTGGGATTGTTTTTTTTAAATGAATATTTCTTTTGCAATTTTCAACCATCCACCTGTATAGGCGATTCATTACAACATAAACGACATGGTTTAAGCGTATGTTTTTTTATGCTGTTAACATAAATACTAGCTTCGCGACCCTGATTTGCAAATTATTTTTTTATTGTCCTTAGGCACAGCAGAAATCTGCAATAGCATCTTAGAATATTTTTCTAAGTTTTAGACATTCTTAAATATCATTAGTATTTGTTACATTGAAAACCGTTGACTTTATGTACTGGTACACATACCTACCTACCTACTTATACTGCCTACCTATCTACATATTAACTGCTTATTTTGGGATACATAAACTCATGCACTTTATTACGAAAATAGCATACAGAAAAATTCAACATAGATAGGTACCTACTATCAACCTGATACTACTTCAATCAATATAGTATTATAAAAAGAACATAGGTAGATTGGTAGATACCTAGGTACCTACTAAGTTTATTTTAACTATTTCCCAATGTAAAAATTATAGCTAATTCTTTCGAAATTTCTCATGTCCAAATACACGTAACAGGTACCTACCTACCTATTATGTAGGAAACTTCATAAATGGAATGGAACCCGAGCCTCGCGGTTGGTCGGTAAGGTTAGGCAAGTATGCTAGCCCCTCGACCAACGAGTAAATACTACAATACGTGTACTCTAAAGTGTATGAAAAAACATTAATGAAATGCCACCAAATGCCGAAGATAAAAAGTATAAACTCTGTTCTAGAAATGTATTTATTTAATTCTAAATTCAATACAGACGTCTAGGTATACAATTAAAAATTTAAAATGATACAAAAGTCGTTCTTGTGTTTGAAAAAGATTCCTCATAAAGTATTTTAACCACCATATCCCCAAAGAGGTGACCAGAGGTCTACACTACCAACGACCAGCCAAAGACGCTAAGTCCCACAACAGGTACGATAGGTGGCAAGCCTCCCAGTCGAGCACATACCCAGTTCCCCCAACGCTGTTTTTAATAGAAAATTGAAAAAAAAAAAAATTTTAGTGACATCGAGAGTTGACTTGACATTCCTTCTTGCAAACCACATTGAGGTTGCTGGGAGAGAAAGAAATAAAGAAAATGTTTATAAAAAATGAAGGTACGTACTTACAAGTAGACAAATATCAACCTTTATATCTTAGTCGAGTGCCTAAATAATAATAGCTCGCGAGTGGGTCTTTGTGAAAAAAATGACCTTTCATCTCTGTAATTTATAGGTCAAATCGTTAGAAAGAAGGTACCTACCCATTCTACCAGAAGTTCTATACAGCCTTAGGTAAACAATGCACCGTTAACACCTTTTGTGTATTAGGTAAAGTATAGGTAAGAGACAACGAGTAGGTTTGTAGGTAGCTGTATCATGAAATAAAAAAAAATAAAAAAACAACTACACGTGGATCTCAAATTACATAAAAAAACATTTTTTTGTTTTATGTACCTTGATTGAACGTTGGGAGAAGGAAGATCTCAATCATCCTCAAAATTTCATAAATTTTTGGCAGCTGGACACAGATACGGATTTAAAATATGAAATTCTAGTTAGACTGATTGCACCGCAATGCAGTGAAGATTTAAATCGGATTTACTTTTTTGGTAAAATCAAACGGAAAAATCACGTTTTGGGATATTCCTGGAAATAAAATCTTTAAAGAGTTTTCATTTAGATTTTAGGACATGGTTACACTTTTCAAAAGCTGGAATTGCGTCAACAACTTATTGTTTCACAGGTGTAAACAAGTGTTTCCGGTGTAAAAGTAGCTATTCACTTCCTTTTCATTCCAGTTGTAAGAGAAGTTAATTTTTGTAAAAGCCAAATTTTAATTGAATTTCTAATCTATACATATAATAAATCTGTAATTATGTACATTGAAAGTATTGAAAAATAAATAGCAGAGGGTGTTACTGGATCGATACCTAACCCAAATTAATATGTGATAGAAAAAATGTTTGTCTGTCTGTCTGTATGTTCAGGCATCACGTGAAAAATAACGGTTCGATTTCGACGAAACTTGGTATAATTATACCTTATTATCCTGGGCATAAAATGGGATACTTATTATCCTGGAAAAATACGTAGAAAAAAAATTAATCTTAATTTTTCAGTTTTATCACGCGAAGACCGACATCCGCGCGGACGGAGTCGCGGGCGGAAGCTAGTA